>LZPO01116960.1:565198-582167 GCA_001675575.1 Neotoma lepida
GGAGGAAAGAGGGGGATCATTAATTGGTGTGTAAAATGAATGGAAAATTTTTCATAATAAAAAATTTTTTAAAAGAAAAAAATAGACAGTGTGATTAAGACTTTCAAAATACGGAACCTAGAACCTTTGGAAAGGATAGGATATAATGGTTTCCAAACATTCTGTAAGTGTACAATAGTGTGTTATTTACAATTGTGCTCTTTAAACAGAGCAATGTTGATTAAATGTTATGTTAAGTAGCTGATGATACCAAAGACAAAACAAAATATTAGTGAAAAACAAGAAACCACCAATGTACTTATGTGAGACTCTCTTAAAGTAAGGAGCTTTATCCTTTAGGTAAAACTAGAAGTATTATTTAGGGCTTTGATTATAATATATAATAAAGCACACACTAGTGTACATTAAGCACTGAATTGAATTGAATTGTGTGCACAAACACAGCCCTATTAACACAAAGTTTGAAAAAGGGATTTCAGAATATACTTTCTAAATGGCATTTTAGGAGATGTATGGTAAATCAATTTATAATTGGTATGATTCCTGCCATATTTCTTGTTACACTAAGATTTGTACACTTCATTCCTTTTGTTTCAAATGTAACATAAGAGTAACCAGATATAAAAATGGAAACAGCTTAAAAATTAAAGATATAAGACTAGAAAAAACATTCCACATAATGGCTATTGTTAGCAATACACAATAGGAAAAATGTATGAGCAACCCAAATGTGTAGGTGTATCTTGCAATACTATGATAATATAATATATAACATAACATAACATATACCTAGAAAACATTTTTCTTCATTACAGAAGCTATAAAGAAAGGGCAAGAATTATATAGTCTCACTTCCATGAAATATCCCATGAGAAACTAATGTTGAGATATAATAAATAAGCTGTGATTCATATAGGCAAGTGATTGAAGTTAAAAGACAATGAGAACTACTGATAGGTAAAAGTTTCTTTAAAACAGAAAAAAATAATAAAAATTACAATGTATTCAGAAGATTTTCTGAAGTACAGTCTAAAGACTAACAATAGGAACAGATGACTAACAGAGGGCAGAGGGCGGGGCTCAGTGGGAACAGTACTTGGCTACCATGCATGTGGCCTTGGATTCAAGCTCTGTAAAAACAAAACAAAAATGCTTGGCAGGCCACTGAGAAGCTGGCTTCAGTAGAATAATAAACTGATAGGTGAAACTGTCAGGAGTCAGTGACAGAGCTGGTAAGTAATAAAGGTAGTAGAAGTCATCACATTGAAAAGGACTAATCATGACCCCCCTCCCATCATTTAGATGAAAGAACAATAGATACATTGAAAATACTTCCATGAACATTAAAAAAATATTCTATAGGCTATTTTGACATCATTACTTCTATAATGAAATTACTTTATTAATACCTTAAGAAGATTAAAGTAATATTCATGCAAATGAGCAAGCTTATAAATAACATTGCCACAGCATTTCACATATTGCAGTTTTAAATTAAAAAGTGATGTTTAGGACGTTTTGTATGATTGTCCTGAATTAACTTATTTTTTCCCTTGAAAAAAAGACTTGGATGTAATTGCATGTAAAGTAAAAAAGAAACATAGGTAGATTCAATGTTTACATGTGACCCTGATATTGAAAGCTCTGGCTTCCTTTGGCGTCATTGGAATGTTCGCCGTTATGTAGGTCCATTGTGCAGCAATGAATGAAATGGCTACTGATGCTCTCTAAATAAAAGATTCCCTTTCCCTCAGCAGAAGCAGGTGCTATCAAATAGCCTCTGTTTGCCCAGTGACTTTCTAGACAAAAAATTTACACAAAAGGAAAATACAAATAATTCCCGGGAGGCCTCCTCTGTGAATCTCCCAGACAATAGTCCAGCTGTAGTAATGCCTCATGCGTCACTTTTAAGGTCAGTTTTGTATCAGTGCCTTTTTATAGCAGTACTACAAGAATATTTATAAGGCACATATCACAAAGAGTTCAACATTTGGGGTTATAATTTCATTACTTGATGAACATCTTAATATAACACCTTTAGTGCCAACAATCTTTTGGCTGTGTTTGCCTATAGTTTTAACATAATTAAGTACTGGCAAGAGCTATATTTCTAGTGCTCTTTCTATTGCCTGTCATAGTTTAGACTAATCTATTATTTTGAAAATTAGCAAATGCATATTCTTTACTTATTTCGCAAAGGGAAAATTCAGATTTTCAACTTATAAAAATTTAAAGTGATATTATTATTGATGACGGTTCAGGATTCACATAAAACACTATGTTATCCAACAATTTACCTCTGACCATAATTTTTCTAAAAGTTTATGATTCTTAACATTAATGGAACTAGGAAATTCCTGTAAAATTACTATCAGAATATGTAAAGATATAGTTGAATCACAATTTATCATCTGAAATTTTATCCATTGGTATCCATGGTTATTTATTTTGATACTCCTAAAACACCATGTGTGTCCAAAAATAAGTCATGTGATAAAGTACCAATACTATAAAAATATATATAATACATACATCAGACAGAATTTAACATAGAATGCTACACTGAAAACAAGAGGACGGAAAATGAATAACATCATTTGGTTTCTATTGTTCTTTTTATATAATACAACCCACTGGTGTAGACTTTAAAAGCATTATCAACAGTATAATTTATACTTAGCAAATCCTACTGCAGAAGGAGATCATAGATATTCTAAACATTGATTAAGCAATATTTGAAAACATCTTCTACATGTTAGGAAACAAAACCATGCTGCCTATAAACCAGTAATAGGATAATCAGAAGTTTCGAGAGGAAATCTATTAATCTGGCTAAAAATATTTTCTAAGTATTTAGAGGACAAGAAGAAAGTAGAACAAAGTTCCTACCATAAAAACTAAACTGAAAGATCAAGAGGGCCACCTGCAGTTTGAAAGCCAAAGATATGAAAAGTCCTCAATCTCCTTAAAAATAGTTTTTGGGGATGAGTATTCCAGGAGCCTTAATTTATACTTGATTAGAAAAGAATAAAACTACATAACTCAGATTAATTAAAAATGTGATACACCATAGTTTGAGATCTATGATGTTTTCATCAGGTTTAATTTTTACCATTATACATGAAGGCATTCAACAATGAAATCATGTTTTGAGTAGTTATTATATTGGTTCCTATTTATCTTTGGATGAAATAGACCCTATGAGATAAATTACATTTGAGTATGCATTAGGTCGTCATATTAGTCTGCATAACATATGAACTTGCAGACACTTTGACGGCACACATAAGATCTACACAGGTTAAAATAAGACTGCAGAACTGAAAAGGAGAAGTGTACACAAAGTCCCACCTCTAACCAAGAGTTTGTTTACAAATGATAGCAGATGAGAAAGGGAATATAAATTTTCTTCAATAAAGTGTTAATGGGTCTATCAATCATACTTCAGGGAAGGTCTCATGCCCCAGAGTAGTTAGCCAACACAAAATGGACTCTTTTTTCTGTTTTGTGTGTGTGTGTGTGTGTGTGTGTGTGTGTGTGCGCGCGCGCGCGCAATTTTTCAAGTTTTTCTTTTTTCTTTTCTTTCTTCTTTTTTGTTTGGGGGAGGTTTTTTTGTTTGTTTGTTTTTGAGAGAAAGAACATGAAGTTGGGTGGGCAGGGAAGTGTGAAGGACCTTGGAGAAAGGTATACAGAGGAAAGCATATGATCAAAATATGTTATATGAAAAGTTTAGCATATTTTTAAAAAAATGTACTATTTGCTTTTGTTAAAGTCTCTATTTTGACATTTGGATGAGAAAGATTTTCAAATACCTCTCAATTCACCCTAGCCCTAGGAAAAGACTACTAATGTCTTCATGAACCATATGAGATGCATTGTTAGATAACAGGGGCTTGGTTACTGTATAAAGATTTTAAGTACTATCACAGTCTATCATTAACCATGATTTTGGAGTGTTACAACAGGTATTGGTACTCGAGTTTCTAGGATACAAGGCACATAAGGATATCAATATTCTGGCAGGGATGATACACTATTTCCAATTTTCAGTTTTTACAGTGGTAAGGGATCTCTTTCATCTAACACTTAAGAGAAAGGAGGCTGAGACATTTTAGTAATCTGCTATACCACTTAAAATTTACATGGTTATGAATCTGTGTAAATGGAATATTGGATTTTATTCATGTGTCTTTGTACCCCGAGAACAAGTGCGTTCTCTCTCTTAGAGAGAGAGAGAGAGAGAGAGAGAGAGAGAGAGAGAAAGAAAGAACTGCAAATAAAGGGAATACTTCCTTAATAATTTATGAATAAGTTGTAGTTTGTATATAGTATAAATTACTCCCCAATCCTCAGTGTAATTTTTTATCAAATGTGCCTATATGTCAATAATTATTTATCACTTCCTCAATCATTTCAGGTTTTGTTTATACTTTTTGTATTTCAATATTACTTACCATTTGTTATTTTCATTTCTGAAATATAACACAGTTTATAGTATATCCTTCAATTTTATGAGAGTCCTTAAATATATTGATTCTAAATGCATATCACTCAAGGTTTTTAACATTCACTTATATGGTGGTAAGTTTTAAGACTGTATATGCACAAGTCCTAGAGTACATTAAGAGAAACACAAAAAGGGCACTGCACATCACCTGCTCAAGGAAAAAGAGACTTTTGCTTCTTCAAGAGTCCAAGTCCAAGAGTCCAAGAGTCCATGGACCACACATGCTCCAATAGTCTTTTGCACATGTATATGTAACATTTGGCAGTGAATGATAACAAGAGCTACTGTAAAACTGCCTTCTCACTCTATACACACATCCAAAAGTTAATCACTACTTATTATAAGAGAGTTCCACAAGACACGGTCACAGGCATGCATGTATACAATCAAAGAGCTTTATATAAATCAAAATTGTTTTTGTGAGGTAGCACAATCAAGGGTTTATTTACACTATGCTTTAAGTTCATTCTCACTACAAAGGCTTTCAAGTAATCACATTAACCATTGTTTGTTAAAATGCATTGATAGTCAAGCCAATGTTAACTAGATTTTTCTGAGCCTAGAAGTGAATGGGTCAACCATAATACTACACAGAAAAGAGCTTGAATTTTTCTTGTCTTTTAAGATTAATTTTTTTAATCCAGTGAATGTTGCAATTCAGTAAAGGAAGACTTAAAACACTGGAGTCTTGGTTAACATTAGCAATTTTACATATTACTCTAAGGTTCCATTTCACATAACGATATGACAATTGTCTTTCATGATGGTATAAAACTAACATCAACTAACAGCTTTCCTTTTTTAGAAGGCTTTTTATGTTGTCAATAGAAACTATATCATTACTACTTGGAATAGAATAAAAATGGACAAAAAATACAGATACTTTATTGCAAAAAATAAAATTATTCAGATAATTATTCCAAAGAGGCTGTATCAAATAAGTACCTTTAAATAATCAGTATGCATATGAAAATGTTAAGTTTAAAGCCAAAACTGGATTTATTTCAGGCTTGGAAACAAAGGAGATAGACTAGTAAAGAGATGAACATACTAAGGAAATGAGTGTCAGGACCTAGATTTTGTTTTGGTTGGAATAAAGCCAATCTGAAAATATTAGGTAAAAGCATGGAAATAGCGGATGAAAGAAATTTGGGAAGTGAAGGAAGAATGAACAGGTGTTTTATGGTGGAGTAGTAGGGAAGTAAAACAATTCCACATGGCACTATGATGGTAGATACATGCCATTATATGCTTGTCCAAACATAGAGGACTATATGGCACAAGAAATAAACCCCAATCTTAATAATAGAGAAAAGTGGAAGGCATAGATAAGAACAAGCATAGGAATGCTTCCATTTAATTTTTCATGAATGTAAAATGACCATAAAATAATCTGCTAATTAAAACAATAAGATAACATCAATCATTTATGAGTAGATAATTAAGTGCATGGTAATAATAGCATAATTTTTATGAAAATTAGTATAAACAAAATGTGATACAAAACAAAAATCTATGCAAAGTACAAGGATATTAGTAATCTCATAGTAACAGCAAAAACAATTATTTCTCTGAAAAATAAAATTTAAAAACAAAAAAAATAAATTAAAAAAAAATTGAATCTTGTATTGCCAAACTGTTATGTGTAGAGAGTTTCACTGAAGAATTCATGATCCATGGTTTAATGATTTTAAGAGGTAATAGGATTGTTAAAAGGTGGAGCCCAGTGGGAGTTCATAATTATGTCTCTTAGTATATGATGCCCCCCTCTGGCATGCATTCCTATAGTCCTGTTATCTGCCATTGTTATACAAGCAAGTGCCACCTTACCAGACTTGGAGGTAAGATGATTGAATTTTCAGCCTTCCAAATGCAGAACTTAGTAAACTAATTTTCTTTATTATAAACTCAGTCTCACTTACTACGTTAAAGATCAAATGGACTCATGTACTTACTTTGCAGTGGTTGTCAATATATTTAAAAATTATCTCAAACTCTGTGTGTGTGGTGTGTGGGTGGGTGGGTGTATATGTTTTATTTGTAACTTACAAGATGCTAGGATTTTCCTGATCTTTATACAAATAAGAAAATTAAATTAGAGGTTTATTAACATAACAAGTAAGGTATACTTTATTATTTTTTAAAGACTCATTTATTTATATGAAAGCTTTGTCTTGACTTGAGTCAGATGAGGTTTCATTTTGGGTGTAATTTTGGTTCTGAAAAATAAAGAGAGTTTTGCCAGATTGAAAAAAATAAACACAGACATGATTATATAGATGGAGGTATTTTAGGGAAAACATTCTCAGATAATTGTGGTGCTGAAACACATAGTTCTTGAGGAGTACAGTGTCAACCATAAGAAAAATAATAGTCAATAATATTTATTGAAATATTTTACTGTACTAAGTTTGTTACATATAATATGTCATTCAATTTTCTTATCTTTTTGAAGTATATAATAATTTTGAAGGGTAATTAGGGAAAACATTTCAATAGTTGAAGCTCCAGATGGTTAAGTGACTCCCCTAAGATCTAACAGAAATGACAGAACTGGGCACTGAGCCTGCTCAGTTTGATTCTGGATGCTTTGTCCACATGTAAAGTCCATCCATGCAGTAAGCCATTTTATATACTGTAATGGAAGTGAAAATATAAATAGTATAAAATAACTCAGCTTCTCCACTTGAGGCATCCTTAATCTAGGACTTACATACATTTTTTTTATAAATAGTTGTACAGGAAAATGATATGTGCTAATTTGGTGATATTTAGAATCTTTTGAGAGCAGTTCTAGTAGTGTAAGAAAATCACCAGAATTAATGTGAGAAAATCACCAGAATGAAAAAAATAAAGGATTTGTTTAAATGATGTTTTTCAGAGAGAGATTTAGCTGTTTTGATGCTTGGGAAACTAAGTTGAATTTAATAATAAGTGCCTTACAATGCTATTATTAATACTAAATGAAAAAAAACACACAGATTGCAGAATGTACTTTGTAGGACTGGGAGTGTGAGGAAGGCATGAACAGGTATTCTGAATTTAATATCTTCAAATGATAACTAAGACTTTGTCTGAAGGAATTTGGAGTTTTTGTCAAGACTGTTTTTTATTTCATTTCATTTATTTATTTTAGCTTTTATTTATTTTGGTGTTTTGAGACTGGGTTTCTTGGTGAAACATTCCTGCCTGCCTGTCCTGGAACTCACTCTGTAGACCAGGCTGGCCTCTAACTCACAGAGATCTACCTGCTTCTACTTCTCCGGTGCTGGAATTAAAGGTGTGTACCATCACCTCCCAGGTAAGACTGTGTTTTTTGATTGTGGTTACTTGATATAAAACCATACAATTCTGTATATTTTCCTCAGGTACAAAATGGCAAAACTGGCATATGACTCAGTGGTTAAAGGGTATTTTGCTTTTGCAGAGGAATGGAGTTATGTTCCCATTTTACACACACGGTTGCTCACAACTACCTATGTCTTCTTTCCCAGGAAATATGATGCCCTCTTCTGGCCTTTGTGGGCATTCCCTCACATATGCATATATATACACACAGATTCACACATGCAAATAAGTAAGTGTGTGTGTGTGTGTGTGTGTGTGTACGAGTCCCCCAGTTTTCTGGGCATGAGTGTGCATTACTTACACATAATCCCTGGTGTTTATGAAATACAGCAGAGAAATAAACTCAGACATTGGGGACTGAGTAAAAAATTCACTGCAGAAAAGTAGATTGAAAGTACAGGATGATGTCTCTGCAGGATACCATCAGAAATTTGTTAACAAAGTTGCTCAACGCTGAGCATTGCCTTGGACTGTTATCTGGACATCTTTTCAGGAAAAAGAGGCAGCCGTTGCCTAAACACAGATAAAACCAAGGAGACTGGAGAAATAAATCTGCCCATCTCTCTCTTTCCTTCATGTGTTCATTGAGCAGAAAATAGGCATGGAGAAAAGGGGGTGGACAGCTGCTGTGTTCTTGCTTGTCAGTTTTCAGTTGCAGAGAAATGCACAGAGAGAATACCAGCAGAGGCTCATGGTCCCAGTCTGCTGTCACTTAATAGTTGTAATGTTTGCCTTTGGTAGGTATTTTGTCATCTCCCTTGCTGTCATCTGTCACTTCCTGTGCTTGTGAGTATGCCTTTCCTACCTCAGTAGTTGGGGCCCAAGTGCTAGCATTAAAGAAATTAGAGGCTGTAACACCTTTGTCTCTTAGTTACTGGATTAGCTTAGATGCCTGTAGCTTCCCAGCATCAGCAGGCAAACAATTTTAACAGCACTCAGGCCTTACTGCCCATCACAGAAAGCTTGTCTTTCCACTTCTGTAATTCATTACCTGAGACTCATCTGTAATTAGATATACCACTGTGCTAGGAAAGTAAGCATGGAAAAGAAATACAAATTAAAAGTGGCATTACAAAAGGGCCCTTTGACTCTTTTTGAATATGTTTTCAGAGAACATCAGCCTGTAGATTCTTTTGCTCTATCATCAGTGCCCACCAGTCCTTATCTTTGCGTAGTATATCCACTGCTATTAACAGTTTCTAAGCTCCCAGTACCTTACTCCTTAGTTAAAACAATCACTTAGCACAATCAGACATACAGTAATGATTCTATGAAGAAGCCATGGCAAATGGCAAAAGGATGAAAAAGACGTAGTGATGATCAGTGCATAAGGTAGTAATAGTTGAGAAAGAAAGAATATGGATAAAACAAACAAATCAACAAACAAGAAACAAAGGAAATTCATAAACATAACTCCCAGTTTCTGTAAAGTGCTCTGTCTGAGAACCAAGTTGATGCAGTTAAAATGGAGCAATATTTTCTTGGCTTTGCTCCTTAGAGTGACTTTATTTGTATTGTTATTGTCACTATTATTATTAATTTATATATTCTAACAAATATTTCTATTTTTGTTTTTGATTTCTGGCTTATTTTTGCTGTGTACTTTTCCTTGCCTCTGTTTTTGCTCACACAGTTTCTCTACTGTTTTTCATGAAACATCATGTTTTAATCTTTTTTTCCTAATCCCTTCATAAATTCTGAGTTTCCTTGCACCTTTATGACTCCATAAAGCAGATCAATTCCTCAGCTTCTACTCTCTGAGAACTAAGGATAGACAGACATTCGTCAGTTAAAAACTCCTTGGAACAGACCATCAGCTTTTTCCACAGCAGCAAAGAGATTCTCAAGCTCCAGTGTCAGATATAATGGTGATAAAACTCTGTAATCAAAGTGCTGGTTTTGTAGTCACACTGCCACTTCCTAGCCAAATTACATTTGACAAGTTGCATAACCTGTAAATATCTAAATTCTATCATTTGTAAAATAGGAGAATAATCATATTAATTCTGGAATAAGTTCATCAGTGTCCACAAATGATTATCATTTGCATGAATGGTAAAGATAGGAAAAATTTGAGTATAGTGATATGGCCCACAGTAAGTGTTATATGTATATTGGATATCATTTGTATTGTTATTCATGTTTATTAATATATCAATTTGAAGCAGGAGTATGAATTAGAAATCTATCCAGTTTTCAGATTGACTTTTATTTCAGTTTTGAATCTTTTAGAAATTTATTCTGAAAGTCATTTATTTGTCATTTATATTGAAGATATTTTATTTCACTTCATTAAGAGTATGATTGTGATCACATTTTTAAAACTCAAGGAGAATGCTACAGCACATTCACATATTTAGAAATCATATAAATAATATAAAGTTACACAAAATAAGCAAAGATATAAAGAAGTCAAATATTTTATAGCCAAAGGTAGGTCAATCTGAACGCTTAACCAGCATTATTTTGGGAATGACAGATTTTTTTAAATGTTACTTTCTAATCATGTATGTGTTTTTTCTTCCCTAAATTCATTTGTGTTTTTTTTCTAACATACTATTTTTATTTTCATTGATGTGCAATAAAAGTAGTTGAATTTGAGGCTTCCCCTTGTCTTTTCTACCTTCATTTATTCTTTAAGTGACCTGACTTAGGCAAATCTTTTTAAGATTCTTATGGTAAAAATATTCAAAATCCTGATAGTTTTCCCTTTCTGTTGCTTTATTGTGGGTTTTATTTATTTATTTATTTATTTATTTATTTGCCTCAAAACTCATTTGCAAATTCATTTTCTCAAGTTGTTTCTTCATTTAAAGCACCCACTTCCTCAAAAACCCTCTTTATACAAGGTGCTTCCTTGGCCCGTTTTAAGAGAATGGTATATATACAAGAAAATTAGGAGCTATACTCTAAGTACAAATTGATTGATTCTTGCATACTGTCTTTAGTTCTGAGGAAATTATATTTAAGTAGTTTTGTTGCTATGAATGTTTTTAAAAGCCACTTAGTGATTTTGTGAGAAGTAAATTAAATTATTATACCAGGACCTACAATTAATGGTATAGTACAGATATATTATCCTCAGATTGGAATCCTGTTAAAATGGTGTGTCTTGAAACACACCATCAGCTCCCAAAATGCTAGTGATGATTTTTTTTTTCTGTTTCCATCTGGATCTATAGGTGGTGCAGTTCTCCATGTCTGAAATGAACATTTAATATTTCTTTTCAGAAAACACAAACCCACTTGTAGCTAATTCATTAAAAAAAATAGTGTGGGGCTTTTCTAGTGGTTAAGTTATTCTTATTTGACTTAGAGAATAGCTTGTGTAACCTATGAGTTTATGTAATGTAGAAGAAAGTGAAAACATCTGCAATTACAATTGGCTCTTATTTTAGAATACTCTACTTACCTATTATTTGAATACTATAAAGGACAATTTGGAGAATTAATCACGATGCTTTATAATTAGAAAGGTTGTATATATTACGAACTATTTTTGTGAACAACTGGCCATTTTGATAGAATTTATGCTCTGTCTTTGTTGGTCTTTTCAAGATCAAGGCACTTTTTACACAATGGAGTAATGCCAACAAGTTGCTTCCCTGTCTTCTCAAAGGAAATTGTGTGAAAGGAGCCACCCCATCCTTAGTTGCATTGTATTTAACTGGTGTCACTGCTTCCATTGTTTCTGACCTGTCCATCACAATGTAATTTGTTTTCATCTTGAAGAGTGCTTCCTGATTTCAATCATCATGTCTATCTAGTTTGTCTAGAGTTGCCTCAGATCATGTTGTTGCTCATTAGAGTTGTGTTGAAAGCAGGACAAAATATACCAGCTATGGCAGAAGATCCTTAGTGGTTTGGTCTTTTGGTTAAAGTTAAATGTCAGTATTTTTAAACCTTGGTCTAGCTGAAAGTGTCTGAGATCTGTCAAGAAAACCCTGCTATGAAACTCACTCTGACATTGGACACCACTTTTCTTGGAACTGTTAGAAATGAATTTCAGGGCACAGGACTTGAAATGTACTTATTTTAATATTTGTCAAATATAATTAGCAATAAACCTTAACTCTGACGTATGTCTCAACTGAACCTTGCTAATCACCAAATCTTTTTAATGTGAACCTTTGAGGAAGATACTACCTTTCCTCTTTGAATTTTCATTTATAAATATTATGTACTGTACCTCAGTAGTTTAGAATTTTAACCTTCCTCTTTCTTGGTATAAAGCAAAGAATGTTCAATTTCAAAGATCACAAATAGTCTTATTAAGGCCAATGGACAAAGATACAGTAAAATTTATATAAGTCAACATGCATGCATTTATATGAATTCCTATTTAGTTTGAATGTTTCAGGGGTTATTCAGAGGTGAATCTCAGGATAATTTGGCACTTTCTTAGTGTATTTTTGTTCATGATATACATCTGATGGTAGCTGTTATCACCTTTGCTTTAGTGCTTTTTGGGAGATGATATAGATAAATTAAAGCAAATGGGTTTTAATTAAATTCATGATAATTCTTTTCTTTATGTAACTTACTGTTTTTAAACCTATCCATCTCACTTATGGTATAACTTGATGGGAGCAGTAGGTGCATGTAACTCCTAGTAAGGAGTTTCATTAGCACTTTTTTTTCACATATTTCAGTGATGATCACATTAAATAAATAGAAGGTTACAGTGCTGTGACTTATAAAGCAGAAGAAAGAATTCCCAGTGCCTCTTTCATCAATTACTGGTGATTTATTTCTTTATTTTTATTTTATTTATTGATTCCATTACTTTGTGTGTGTGTCTGTGTGTGTGTGTGTGTGTGTGTGTGTGTGTGTGTAGCCCAGATAAACTTAATGGAAGGAGAAAAGTCACGTGCCATAGATTATTTGTACTTCATACTTTCTGCCATGATTTAGAATGGTGACTAGCCAGGACTTGAGGCAAGCACATAAATATAACAGAGTCTTAGTTGCCGAGGTGAACAAGGGATTGCTGCTTGCAAAACTGGTTGCAAGTTGTTAGCAAAAGATGTGTTAAACATAAAATCAGATTGTGAAAAATTTCAAGTCTCTTGGCACCAATATTTCAGGCTCATGTATTTTCAGTTGTTGATTAGTCATTTTAAATAAAGTACAGCATAGAAGCTGGAAAGGTGGCTCAGTAGTTAAGAATACTGACTGGTCTTCCAGAGGTCCTGAGCTCAGGTGCCAGCACCCACTTGGTGGCTCACAACCATCTATAATAGGATCTGATGCCCTCTTCTGGCTTGCAGGTGTGCATACATTCCCTAGGTAGTCCTCATAACTTAACTACAGGGACTCTGACATTACAATATGAAGTATTCTCCAGCTCTACACTAGTGCACTAGAATATGAACCCTTCAATGTGAGGAGTCACATTTTATTCAGCCAAAATAAAACTGAACACATAGTAGTTGCTTAAGAAGTATGAATAAATAAAACAAGTAAAGCCTAAGCAACATATCATATACTTGTTAAATAAAATTGTGGAGAACTGTGAAGGAAGACTTTCAGGTTCTTATTTAAAAACTGTATGAGTATTCTAATTGATATAAAAGTATTTAGATAGGATTTCTTATCATCACTTATTTAATTTGAAGGGAGAGTAAATACAAAAGTAAATATCTGGAGTTGAGAAAAAAGTTTTTTGCTTCTTGTCCTAAGATTTTCATAAACTAGGAAAAAAATTAAACAGAGATGAAAGACTTAGATTCATTTTTATGTATAGGTTGCAATTTTCCTCTAAGGACACCCTTATTGAGAAATTAACACTGGGAAAAAAGGTAGAAGACAGAAGGAAGGCTAGAAATGGGAAACAAAGCAGACAGGGAAAGAAAACAAAGGTGTGTGGCTTGTATTTGAAAACCAGAATGAGAAAAATATGTGTCAATTTAAATTACATTACAGTGTTGCCTGGACTGACTGTTCAAAATGGCAATGTTTTCACAGAGAAAGCTTATATCATCACACTAAAAGTTCATATTTCATTCATCATTTTCCTTTAAGACATCATTCTCTACCATTGCTCCATCTGGCTTTTTGGTGATTTTTGACAAACATCAAAAAGAAAATTTAAAAAAGGAAAAATTAAGGAAAGTTAGAAAATAATTGATTTTCTTCTACTTCATAATTAATAATAACTTGAAAAATGACAACTCCAATAAATGAGTTAAAATAATAAAAATAAGAGAGTATATTTAGATCTTGACTCAAATATTAATATCTCCATGGAATCAATATAGTCTCATTTCAAGAAAGTGTTAACTTTAACTACTGTTTTAACATCAATCGTTCCAACAACAAATAAATTGAAGTTTTGTACTCATGTTATTCCTACCTTTTAAAATCCACAGGGGTAGGATACATGACACTGAGGCAAACATACATGCGTTCATTATGAATTATCAGGTTTTTTAATGAGACAGTAAAGAACATGAAAAAATTTTCTAATAATATATGGAAGCTTAGATTAATAAAAACATGAAATGCTTAAAGACATAGAATTAAACCAATGTGCAAATGAGTAGTTAAGACTATAGATACATGGATTAAATTTTGCCTACTGAGTGACAGGGTACTCTTAGCCACTGAGACTAATACACATTCATGGGATAGAGATTTGAATTAGCATGACAGTATTTGCTTATCAACACTTTAAATGCTTTTCTTCTGGAAAAAAGTTAATTTTATCTATGCATTATTTCTCCCTCAGATATTGAAATATTCATGAAAAGGGCAAAACTTGTATAAATCAGATTTGAAAAAAAATCAGTACTTTTTTTTAATTCAAGGCCTATTAAATATATTACTAAACAGGACTGCTTGACTAAGCAAGGAGAAAAACATCAAGGTGGTAGACACAATCTTTATGAGGATTTTCCCCATAATTTAACAATTACAAATGAAGGAATGGGCAAGAAGGATGGTTGAATATTGCTCTATCCCATCCTGTAAATATATACATTTGTAGAGGTTTTAAAGAGAGCATAAATCTCTCCCAACTCCTTTATTTCTCCAGTTTCATAATATGGTATAAAACACATCTGCAGAACAGTGTGATAGTGCAGCAGATACAGGTGCCGGTGGCTAAGCATTATAGCCAAAATTTGATCCCAGAAACCTACAGGGTAGAAAAAGACAGACATCTACAAGTTGGCCTCTGACCTATATACATGGGCAGCTGCATACCCAAGTGTGTGCCCAACAGACAGTCACAACAAACAAACAAACAAACAAACAAACAAATAAATAAATAAATAAAATTAAGAATGAAAATATCTGCATTCACTGTGCATCCCCACTGAAGATGTTAGTTAAGAAATAGACTGAACAAAATAGTAATAGTGTTGTAAAGAGAATAACACAGACAGATGACCTGTTTCCTACCTTCAACCATCTAAAAACAAGTTGGAGACACCAAGGAGAACATTCAAATATAACTTAAGGGCATTTTGAAAGCAAAATGCACCAGTTAATAGAACACATATTAAGACAATGAAAAGCTCCACTTAGGCATAGTTAAGTCTTTTCAGTATTCTCAATGCTGATATCAGGAATAATTAGAAATAAACAAGATTGTAAAGGATGTAAACACCATGACTAGATGAGTCCAAGGCATTAGATTTTTCATTTGGGGAAGTCATATCTGACAGGGTCAAGCCTGTCAGTAATATGCATAAATGAACAACCAAATAGGTTTGTCTGAAGCACAAGTATAGTGCATACACTGAAGACTGCGCACAATGACCCAGTGCAATGGAGGCAAGTGCGCCAACTAGCAGATAAAGTTGACTGATCTGTAGACATAGCAAAAAGTGAGGAATTCATTTTTATTTTCATATTTAACAGTGCAATTAGTATTTTCACTTAAAAATAATTTCATAGGTTCATAAAACTAAGATGGTAACACTTAATGTTTTATAAAGACAAATATTCATGGAAACCTAAACCACAAAATTAATCAATAAATGAATCAAGGGCATTTGCCTTAAATCTGCAGGATTAAATGCTTCAGAATTTGTAGCAATCTCTGCTTCTTGAAGATGGAAGAAATTCCAAATACACAGTTGTGAGGATGTAATGTTTAATATTACTTTCCACTTTAGTTTGGGAGTGGACAGCTTAGAAATTCTACATTTCTACTATCGAACTCTTTTTTTTTTACAGCCTATGATTTATAAAATAAGAGGTAAATCAATCCTACTCAATTTCTATTTTATTATCATTAACCTAAATCCTCTTCATTCTCAAGTGTGACTTTTAGCACAACTTAAATGCAAATACATACAGTGTCAAACTAGATAGCATAAAAAGATAATTCTATTAATCTCATTCCAGAATATATATGTCTTATGTTAAGATTTTATACACTTACTAAATGGCTTTTACCCTACAAGAACACATTCAAAACAGGGAGAAATTCACATGTATAACTTTATGTCTGATAACAAGCTGTTTGACATTCTATATTCAAAATTGGACACCAAACTACTAGTTTTATACCGTACACAAGCATATGCCTTTCTGGTCATCAGCTTATTCACCTACAATATAAAATTGTTGCATGATCTACAAAATTGTTGTATGAAGGGTTAAGCAGCTCAAAGAGACTAAAAGAAGTCAAACATATAGCAATATAATCAAAGTTGTCAAATATGTTGACCATCGTCCTTAAACATATATAGCAAAGAATGGACTATATCTCTAGGCAAAAACAAACAAAAAATTGCCTTCTTAGGGTTGGAGAGATGGCTTAGTGGTTAAGAACACTGGCTGCTCTTGCAGATGACCCAAATTCATTTCAAAGTACCCACATGGCAGCTCACAACCATCTGCGACTATAGCTACAGGAGATATGATGCCATCTTCTGACCTCCAAAGTATCAGGCAAGCGCATAGTACACAGAAACACTTGCAGGCACACACATACACATACACATAAAACTAACAAATCAGTCTTCTAAAACTAACACCTGCTGCTATAACAAGTGAACATGCTAGTGGCAAAAGTGAACTGATAATGATGAAATGGCCACAATTACAACATGTATTAATTCTCTAAATGAGCCTAAAGTAGAAAACATTTTTATTCCCAGT
>LZPO01116960.1:582987-594270 GCA_001675575.1 Neotoma lepida
CATTTGTTTCTTTTGCCAAAAGCTATCATTTGACTATGAATACATCATCCCTCATTTAAACTGATAAAACTAAGTCTGTACTAGTGGACAAGGACATTTGTAATGAAAACATCATTTGCACATATGATAGCTGGATGTCTACTTTGTACATTTGAGGACTAAATTCCACCATTTCACCTTTAATGCTTATGCTACCCATTGAAATCTTTTCAAAGAAAGAATATTGAAAGTGTGACATTTAATATAATAAAAAATGATAGCAATCTTTAGATGAAATGGGAAAATCTAACAAAGTTCATAAGACATTGAAGAATGTTAACAAAATGGAGATGACTATAGAGGTAGGGTATGAATGCAGCCCTACCTAGAGAAAGACCAATAACATCTCAAGGTCTTCTGAAATCAGAGGAGCCTCAAAAAAGGCTAACAAATTTAAAAATGGTTGTATTTACAATCTATAGTTACCAGTAACCAGTAGGCTTATGATTCCTACACAGCATGCAAAGCTTAATAAAATTGGATGCATATAAAAACTTCAAGATTATTAGAGTCATAAGATGGAAATGAGAAAACAATTACAAATAATAGGTATGAAATTCTAACATTTCTTCGTTACCTTTGTTTTGTCATGGGCCTAGTTGGGGTATTACTGTAGGCCAATTTATGTATATTTAAGTTCAACCTGAGTATAAAAAAATCACTGAGATAAACACAAATGCCAAATAGTTTCAGAATATCCAACTTCATATCATCTAAATGCATGGCATAACACACATACACATACACACTCACACACTGAGAATGATTCACGTACATCAACTTAAACTAAGTATATATTAAATATGAATTCTGGTAGTGACCTAAATTTTGACACAACACACACTCTAATTAAGGCAATATTTAATGAATTCGTGGTTTTTACTAAGAAAAATAATGAGCAAAATTTGGCCTTATCATTACACAATTTCTTAACAAATGTGACAGTATTGTCAATGAGAATTCAACTACCTAGTTAGTTTCTGTCAACATTTTACTGACAAAAATGCCCTAATAGAATCCTTGACCTTCAATAAAGAGTTTAAATGCATCAAACACAAATCATTAAGTATTTTTCAAAAGCATACAATAACAATTTTGACATTTTACAAGGTCATTTTTTAGAAGCATAAATGAATAAAGGTTTCATTTTGTAAAATCACTAACACAAGTTTTATTAAATTGTATAAAATTAAAATTAATAAGGTCAATCATAGCCAATGTTTTCTTTTACTAGTATCAAAAACTATGTGACAAAAATAATTTGAATCAAATTACAGATATTTTCTCATTCCCACCCATTATATTTCATAGTAAATGAAGCAGTCTGAGCATGAAACTTCTACATGGTGACTAACTTACAAAAGAGTAGGTATGAATTGCAGCCATTTTTAAGCATCTTACTGCAGTTGATGTCTAGGTGGATAGCAGTAGTAAGTAAGCATAAAATATAATAATATAGCACTTTATAAATACCTAAGGTGTAAAGATAATAAAAATATTTAATAATTTATCTTTAAATCATTTGTTCTTAAGATTAATTATTGAAAGAGATCAGTTTTGATTGGTATTATATTTCTTCAGTTATTATGTGTGTTGTATGTTTGTGCATGCATGTGTTCAGAGACAGGTTTTTAAATATACTAGTCAAGCAGCACACCCTAACCCCTTGATTAGGCTTGCATTATATATAGATGCCTGATTTCACAATTACTAGCCAGGAGATGACACCTAGAAACTGTCCTCTTTAGGTGCTAATTACCTTAACCTATATTAGACTACATTCAAATATCTAGTATTTAAAGAAAATGAGAACACATTTCATTCATTTGCCATTAGTCTCTTTTGCAAATATTGATGCATGAATAGTGCAGTTGAGCATCATACATTAATAAATCTTGCCAATTTTCCATGATGGTTTGGACCTGATTTTATTTCAACTAAATATCCATGAGAACATTTACTGAGGCCTGAATTATGAGAAACAACAAACAAGCAAACAAAGAAAACAACAAATAACAACAAAAAACAGAAATCCTTCTGTCTGGGTGAGGTTGTTATTTTAATTTCTAGGCCATGTGCTTTTCTAAGTAGTTGAACACTCCAGCTAATTATCATCCTCAATGGGATTCATGGTTCATTCTATCATTATCCTCCAAAAATTTATATTTCCTTTCTAGATCTCAATGAGTAGCATCATCTTCAGTGGTCATAAACTCAACAAATTTTTATATAACTTTCATCCATTCTAACTGTTTGAACATGCACAGACTAAAACTATAAATATTCTCCATTCTGGAAAACCTAAAAGATTTCATTCTGTCTTCCTCCAATTTTACTGTCTCAGAAATAGTCAATCTGTTTAAACCACTTTCTATCTTCTTCAGTTCATTCTTTGGTGTATTTTCAGACTACAAGTTCTTCATTCAACTACTTCCTTGTTGGCATTCCCTTTATTGAGTGTTCCTCTTCTACTCTTCCACAAAATTTTGGTATCTGAGGAAGATTCACCGGGTCAGCATTGTTTTGTTTTTATTTGTTTAGTTTGGTTTGGATTTTTATTGTTCATTTTCTATCCTATGTCTTTAGGTAATTCCATCCACATTCAAGACTTTAAGATTTAAGTTTTTGATACAAGGTGTAACTATGTAGCATAGTTTGGCCTGGACCTCCATTTGTAGACCAAGCTACACACATTTCAATTCTCTTGCCTCAACATTTAAGTATCTTGGGATTACTATAGCTAGCTTCATTTCCACAGTGGTTAATGTCATACATGTGTAGACTAGCCCTAACTCCCAGGCTCCCTCTAGCTCAACCCAGACAATCTTCTGAAACCAATTTACAATATATAATTACCCACAAAATGTGGTCATCAAACTTTCTTACTTCAGAAATTTATTACACCAGAAGATTAATTTGTTGTCCTCTTCTTTCCATCATCGATCTTCTTATAGAACATACAGAGGAATCATATTTTATTTCTCCTTCTTCTCTGTCACCTTCCCTTGTTTAGTATGTCATTAATACCTGTCAATTTCTCTCTAAATGTTTATCTTCTTCCTTAACAATGCTATTGGCATTATCTTAGTTCAGATAAGTAAATCTGTGATTTAGCCTATTATTTAAAAGCCTCTTAAAAGTACTTCCATCTATCCTAAACATTCATATCCTAACTGTTCATAACTAAAACACAGTTTGATCACACCATTGAAAATTTCTAATTAAAATCCACTGAAGGTTACCAGAAATGTTCCCAACTTGTATTTCTGAGTCAGCACTCACATGTCCTTCATAACACATCTTCCAACAATATTTTTAATTAAATATTATCTGAAAAGTTTACTCATGTACTTTATCTGAAAAGGGTACTCAGGCAGACACACACACATCCTTTCCCATCTCTCTATTACTACTGCCCATGCCTATCCCTGCTATTCTATACCAGTCTGTTTCTCATATTCCAGTCAATTTATTTTGTTTTGTGATCCACTGAATTTAATCTGTGAGACCATAGGTTTTAGAAGTATGGTGGGCTTAGCAAGGCATTGCATTTGGAGACAATGACTTCCCATCCTCAGGATGCCATCAGCAGCCAAAGGTCCAGCAGTAAAAGACAGGGCCACATTAGCCCTTCTCCAATACATGAGTGATTGCTCAACCAAACACTGATCCATAACTTTTCATGTCTCTCTATAGTAATCTAAACACTGTATTATAGCAGTTACTTGATATCACTACCTCCTCCCATTCTCTGAGCTCTAATCTGTTTTGATAACACATTCTTAAAATATACAAAATACAAAATTAATTTAGATTGCTAATGACACAATAATTCATGTCATTAGACGAAAAACACTCATTATACCTGAAATAAAAGGAACAACCCCCCCACACACACACACTATTTGGAGAAGTGGCTAAAATCATTTTGAAATATGACTGTGGTCTAAAAGAGAAGGAAACACAGCTGTATGATACAGCATGATTAGTGTTCTAACTTACCATATAATATCTGTTTCTGTTTGAGTGGAGATTTTCTTTCTCACATACTTTCTATTAGAATTAAGTGCCAACGATTCCAAAGGAATATGGTAAATAGCATGGCTTGTATTCAAAAGAGAAAGGTAAACTCTTCTGTTATGTGGTTTTATTATCCAGGTATTACGACTGTCCTATATCTAATTACCTTCTGACAGTTCTATTCAGGTTTAATGCCAACCAACCAGTGAAAATACTATTGTCAATAATCTTCCTAGTTTAATAGGTCTGACTATATCCAAAGCCTAATACTCTTTATATTAACATTTCAGGCCAGAAAACGGCCTAGCAGCATGCATAGCAAGTATATTCACCTATGCTTGTGGAGCACATATCTATGAACTTTAAATTACTATTGCAAACTTCAGTGATTATGGAAATTCAGTTTGGATACACTTTCAATGTGCTTGATTACCAGCAAATGCACCAGCCTAAAAGGAGATAGTGAGTAATTATTGTTCCCCATATATTATTATACAGCAGAACTTTTGTTTCTTCATTACTGCATTTCAAGTATGTTGGATTATGCCTTCTTTTTAAATAAATGCTTAAAATTTGAAGCACTATAAGTAACTGCATTGGTGGTTTCTACCATATCACTACCATAGGGACAGAGAATACACTTTGTTGGCTATCTATATATTCGTGCATATGCAATAAACCGGCTTTCTAGACACCATTTGAAAATGGTAATTTTATAATGCACCTTATATAAGAACTAGTTGATTAAAAAGTCTTCTTATAGTTACTGATAGGGAGTTACTTTGTCTACAGTAGATAGCTAAAAAAAAAGGTAATGATTTGTCATAGAGCCTGATGAATAGTAAAAAAGAAGATGATACTTAAGCAATTATCCAAATTCACAAACTGTAACACAGGTTTTAAAAGTTCATGAAATCGAATGCCTTGGTCTCAATCATCATTGTCCTGTTATTATATGTGTTATCTTGAGCAAGATAATTCATTTCTCTATGTCTTATTTTCTTCGTTGTGTAAAAGGAAGAAATAATTGTAATCTCAAGGGGTTATAAAGAAGAAAAAATGCGTTAATGCACTTAAGGCAATTATAACATTGTTTGACACTGAGCATCAAAGGCCATATCATAGTAAGCTATTATACTTGTCATTTATTTTCCGTTTTCTATTTGTGAGTGCATTGAATTGAGTTTTCTTTTTTTAATGTAAAAAACTGAAAGCTTTCACATGGATGTCAGGAGGTGTGAAAAATATAATTAAATATGTTATATGTTGAAGTATGGAGTTACTGAGAAAGGAAATGCCAAGATATCATCCAGAATCCACTAATACTGACATGATAATGAAGGTGAATATCATTCTACAGGGTAACATCAGCCTTATTCACAACAAAGAGAAAATGCTAAGAACCTCTGATATCTTCCAGATTCCACTGATACTGGCATGGCAATAAAGGTGAAATCATACTACAAGGTATTATCAGCTTTATTACCTAAAAGGAGACAAAATTAAGAATCTTTTTTTAACAAAGTTAGTTTCCTGCCAGCAAGGGAAAGATAGAATTAAGGAAGCAAAAGCAACAGCATATAAGAGTCAGAAAACACTGTAGTCACTGTGGTGGGATATAGATCAGAAGATGGAGAGCTTAGCAAGGAGAGTCACTGTTGTCAAGTTAAGTATCTAGTCAAAGCCTCAGTAGGGAATTCTTGGGTAAAGAACAACCAGAAGAGAACAACTGACCCTTAGTTACTATGTTCTAGAACAAGACTGCTGAGGAGGCTGAAATACAAAGATGGGTTTTCAAAGACTAATGAAAACCACTTTTTCTGTACCTTTATATCTTCTCTAGAATAAGCTTGACTTTTTACCTTTGTTAAATAGACCCCACAAGATATAAATTATTTGAGTAGGCCAGAATCCAGTACAGTCTAGAACAAGGCTTGTTAAGCTTTATTTCATGGTGACCACATTTTGTATGAGAAATTTTTACATGATGCTGGATGTATATTTTTAAAAAATAACTAGATATACAAACCAAACATTTACTGATGATAAATCATAAAAACTATTTTAAACAAATCTTTGGCTTACTTATATTTTTAACATTTCTAAACATCAAAACAACTATTGATACCAATAAGGTAGATGTGTTTCTGTATTTTTGTATAAAGAGTTGAATCTTAGCTTAATGTTTGATAATACAGGACAAGCAGCATCTACAATGTTTTCCAGGTTGATATTTTAAGCTTATAATCATTAATGTTGAGAATGCTACCTTGTATAAATGCATATTAGAAGATGGCAGAAGAATGTTGTGGAAGTTAGGATGAGAAATGTCCCTCATAGGCTGTAGTATTCCAAAACTTGGTTCCTAGTTGGTGGTCCAGTTTGGGGAGGTTGAGAAAGTGTGGCTTTGTCACTGGAAGTAGGCTGGATAATTAAAAGCTTTGTATCATTTCTGCTACTACCTCTCTGCTTTATGCTTGTGGTTGAGATGTGCAAACCACATTCTAAGAACCTATGGTCTAGGACACATGAAAATGATTGACAGCATAATAGAAATGAAATTAAGTCTTGTATATTTTGGATGGCTTGATCTTCTACAGGTCTTGTGCATGAAGTCACAAGTACCATTGTGAATTCATGTGTGTAATGGTCTCTCATGTCTCAATAACTCAATTTCACAGCAATTATCCAATACTTCAGGCTCTTACTATCTTGCTGTCACCTGTTCCATAATGATTCCTGAACCCTGGGATGAGAACGTGATAAATTTAGGGAGATTTATTTGTTGTGCAATTTAGTATAAGACACTAAAGCAATATTGGTTAGACTTCCAATATATAGATAGATGACTATGCATGTTTTAAAATACATTTATGATTATGATATCACTTCCAGCATACAGAAAGCCACAGTAGAAAAACTATAGGATTTAATTTCTGCTATACTAATTCAAAATAAAAAAGAAATACCAGAAACAGAAGGGATACCAGCTGCCTAAATAGTTGATATTAAGTACTGTATATGCATCAAAAAAGCGCTCTAAAATGATTTCTTTGGGGCTGTCTCGTCAAAAACACCTATCTAGAAGCAGCTAAATAAATGTGCTTGCAATATGCTTTTCAGATATAACAGAAAGCTATCTTAAAAGATTGTCAGCCATAGAAATCACATCTTCTTGAATGTAGTACTCTAACATATTGACAAATGAAATCACAATAATGATGCCAAAATAACTCTGCCACACTTAAATTAGGTAAAATACTACAACTGCATACACTTCAAAGGTCCAGTTCAAATTTGAAAAGGTCACCAATACACTGAAAACTAAGATTTCATGGTATGTTTTCTGTGAAATACTCAACAATTACATTTTCCTAATTCTATTTATTCTGTAGGATAATGCTATTAGTTAAATGGATACTTACACATGGACTACCAATAAATGAATAAGAAAGACTTTCATAATCTAACATGAATGGCAATATAATCACAATAACAACATTTCAAAATTGACACAAACTATTTTTCATAGAAATGTATAATCTTCTTTGGCATGTTCACATAATTAAAACAGTAAATTAATTATCAATTTTCAGATGAAGACAATGTATAACGTCTCAAATTTTACTGGATATAGGATATATTAGCACCTGGAAACAGGAATTTGGAATATGGTATTTTTATTTTAAGCCATTTAGTGTAAAAATCTCAAAGATATTATTCATATTTTTATTAGATTTTTATTTTATTTTAACTAAAGGGGTTTTCATAAGTATACTTTCAGTACCCCTCAGGCACATGAAGAATGTAAAACTGTGAGATCACAGATTTAGTTAGAATAAGAATAAAATTCTCACACCAGAGAAAAAGTGTTCAATTTTTAATTAATTCATTTCTAGTATACAACATGACCTCAGCCTGGAGTAAATCAAAAGAAATACATAGAATTGCAATATTCTTTTGACCAAATAGTTAAACACAAGGGGAAAAGAGAGTAAAAGGCTGGCTTTGCAGTCAAATCAAAAGTAGCACAAACCCCAAGAGTTAAGCAAAGGTTAATGCTAAAGCAATACAGATTATCACTATATAGCAACAGTGAACTAATTCAAACACCAGTGTGCCTCTTTACTAGGAAAATATTAGCAGAGCATGCAGTGATGGCTTGTCTTCGTTATCACACTATTTTAATCTTCTAACCACTTTTTACACTAATACTACCCTCTTCACACTTTTCTAACTTGATAGCTAGAATGGTATATTCATTATATAGCATTAACTTTGGATCAAGTCACAATCTTATATGAGGAATTTGATCCTTTGGGATTTATGTCCAGCATCTAATTCATCAATGATTCCCTTGGCATATGCTCTTGAAGATAAAGTTTCAAATTCCATAACTCTTATTTTTAATTACTTTTCATTATCATTACACTTCATCCCATCCTAAATAATTTCCCATCATATTACTATGCTACCTCATTTAGAACGATTAATACTACTTGAATTTCAGAGTAAATGAATTATATGTTTATTGATGTTGCTTTTCTGTAAGACAAATTGCTAAACGGTCTTATTAATAAAAAACATGGAGCCAGAAATTGGGGTTAAAACTGAGAGATCAGAGGAATAGGACAAGCCGCAAGCCAATCTCACCTTACCGAACCTCCACTTTCAAAGAGACCTACTTCCTGTATACCCATGCCTATATTCCTTTCTGTTTCCCTAACTCATTTCCTCTCTCCACCCAGCTACATTACTTCCTCTTCCTGCCCAGTTCTGTCACTTCCTGACTGTCTGCACAGACCTCCAGACCTTTATGGTTAACTAGTGTTGGAATTTAAGGTGTGTGTCACTATTCCTGGTTCTGTTCTCAGTGTGGCCTTGAACTCACAGAGATCCAGACAGATCCTTGCCTCCCTAGTGATAGGATTAAAGGTGTGTGTTACAATTGCCTGACTTCCATGTTTAATATAGTGGCTGGCTTTTTCCTCTGATCCTCAGATAAAGTTTATTGGGAGACACAGATAAAATATCACCACACTTTTCTGTCAACCTGTAAGTTCTAAACAAGCCAACATCATACCTACCTTGATCCTCTGAGGCCAACCCTAGCATGTGGTGAAGAGTAAATACTCAATGCATAGATTTGTAAATTTAAGAATGCACAGAAAAATGAGTGTACTGATTATTAAGGGATACATAATTTCTGAAAATAAAAAAAAAATAATTTCAGAAAAAATATAAACAATGATTTTAAAGTTATTAATTTAATAAAATGAATGCCTACTGAGGTAGTAAGTACTTCCCACATATTACCCCAGTAATCTTTACCATTAGTTTACTTTTGCTTCAATTGTTTACTTCATTTTCATCTCTATTCCCATGCCTAAACTTCAAGCTACATTTCAAATGGTTAGTTTTTTTTAAATATAGTTTTAAATCAATAATATGATGGAGATAAAAATAAGCCTAGAATAAAAAGGAAAATAGTGATTCTCATAACTAAGCAAAGGCCTTTGGAAAATATTCTCCATAGTAATACCAGTGATTGATTCATCATACAACAATTTTAGTATGTGTAAACATGTATAAAAACTAATGATTTCTTCTCTAGAAAATTCTTTAAGAGAGCTGGAAACAATGTTTATCTCTGATCAAAGTTAGTGAGCAGGACCTAAAGGACAGACAGACAAGGACACTGGCAGGACACAACAAGTTAAGTTCTTTCTGTTCCTAAGAATATAGTTATTTATTCTGTGTGTCACAGACCTAAAGGAATACAAGTATACTGGGGAAAAATAGTAATATGTGACATTTGATACAAATTCTATATGCATTTGTAGAATAAGCAAAGAAGACAAAGAGAATAGCCTCAGTGGTAGCTTGGAAGACTTGCTAAAATAATGCTGTTACCTCACTTCTATAAATTAGAATCTATGTAGGCTATCCTTGGTATTTAGAAAATGTACACAGAAATAAAGATCCCAATATTCTGCCATCCACAAATAAATATTTATGAAATAGTAATGTTTTCACTACTTTGATTATGTAGGTGTCCATATCTAATGAAGAAAGATAAACAGAGAGATTTCAATACTGTATGAAAATTGCCAGAAAGGCCACTTTGAATTTAGGCATATGATATTATCTGCAAAGTTTATAAAATTATGGAATCTTAGAACAAAACTTAGTTTATAAAAATCTTCAATCACTATTTAATAATGGAATTTAAAATTGAATATATCTTATGAAATGTACTGTCCATAACCAGCAAACCTGGCGATGTAGTTAAAATACTATATATTCCATAAAGTAATATACTTCTGTTTTAATTGGTATACTTATTAAAAGTTTTTATTTTATCACAATATTTTCTATATTGCCTGATAAGAATACTATATATGCTTGTAGTCACCAATGTCAATAATTTAAGGATTGAGGTAGTACCACAGATTTCAAAGGAGATGTACTTAAGAGCACATCTGTTCGATGAAATTTGTATTTCTCTCATACAAATATAATGAAACAGGGCAAATTTTAAATTACCATCCAATGATCCCAATGATGATTTCAATAATATAAACAAAATTCATATATTCTATAAACAGCCATTTTATAAACTCCAATGTCATAGGAACTCTACATGGCAAACTTTTTAGTTCTAATGTGTACTTCCTCACTGGCAATAGTCAGGATAAAGTATATTCAGCTCATATCAAAGAAAGCTAAATACTGACAACTAACTACTAAAATATTAAATTATTATAAGGTGAATCTATAAGCACATGCAAATGTACATTATTAATAGCACTTTGTATCAAAATTCATTCTTACATCCTTATTATCAATGATTCAGATTTAATATACTTCAGGTAAGTCCTGTAATTGGACCCAAACAACACACCTGAAAGTGTAGGAAATTGGAGAATCTAGCCTATGTATATCAATTCAGTGAAAAAACACTGATGGTCTTAGATAGATCATTGATTTTTATACAGAAAATGAAAACATAACAAAACTTGATGTTAATAACTAGTTCAGCAATGTGTTATAAAGTTCAGCTTTCTGAAACATTTAAATGCTTTATACTTTTTCTTAACATTTAATTGGTTTGACATAGTATAAGAAAGGATTTGGGGGCCGGGCGGTGGTGGCGCATGCCTTTAATCCCAGCACTTGGAAGGCAGAGGCAGGCAGAACTTTGTGAGTTCGAGGCCAGCCTGG
>LZPO01116960.1:602041-634703 GCA_001675575.1 Neotoma lepida
GTTTCCTCTGGTTCCTACACTGAAGAACTGCCTTTAGTGCTAGGGTAATAGGATGACACATTTCACAAGATAATACAATATATGTGGTACTATATCATTAACTGTGTGAAAAAGAGCTCTGTTAAACTATGCAACAAAATGCGCAAATTACTAAGGGCAGAAAAATCATTAAAACTCATTGCTACAACATAGGGAAGTCATTCAAAAGAAACCTTGGCTCAAAATCACATTTTTATCACTTACTACCTATGAAATAAAGATATACTCCTGTAAAAAATAATACATTATCTAGAGTTGCAATGAAGAGCAAATAAAATATGAGTTCAACAAATTGCAGCTTTTAAGATATATCAGATTATCATGCTATAGTCACAATGATTGCTGTCATTACTGGTAGTCTCTGTAGTGATAGTATTAATTACAGAAGTATTACAATATCTATTACAATATGTAAAAATAGCCATTTTAAAACCCTCTTGCTTAGAAGGCAGAAGGTAGTCTATCTCAATATGTCTCTAAAGTTGCTTACTTATATTGATATGCATCTCTGTCTATAAAATTCCTAATTATCTCTTTTATATAAAGGAATGATAATCTGATGCTAGAAAATGCCAGTATAAAAAAAGTGTGCATGTCATTCTAAATATGTTAATAATAGGGGAACTGTGGTAAGGTGACAACAATAATCAATTCACAAAATAACCCAAAGAATGAATATATAATAACATAATGAAATTAAACATAGGTATGAAAAAAGGACTAAATGTTAATGTTCTTAATGTTCTCCTAAACTTCACATGTTAAACCTAAGCCTCAAGGAGATACTATTAGGAATACAGCCTCTGGTAGGTGATTCTGTCATAACAGAGACCCAAAAAAGAAACTTCAGTATTTCCAACATATAGGACATCTGTGAAGGTATCTTCTACAACTTCTAGTGCTGGATCTGGAATTTTCCATCTCTGGAACTGGGAGAAATATATGTCATTAAGATGAAAAATAATTTTTAGGACACTATTTCCCACTGGGCACATTAACACCATTGTGTAAAGCATCTACACACTGAGACTGACATCTCATTATTGTCAAGACAACTGAAAATTTTTCTGTAATATGAAAAATGGACATGAATTAGATTTTTACCGTTCTTCTGTCTTTTCATTTCTTTACTTTGTATAGAAAACTGTGCTAAGCAATCAAGCAACACTGGATATTTTCAGAGTCAGACAGCTGATGTTAAAACTGAGAAACACAATTTAAAATATCTTTTAGAAGAAAACTGATTTTATATTCATCATCAAACTGTGTTCTACCAAAACCTGAAAACTATGTCTGATATTTTAAGTATTGCAAAGTGTAATTTATCTTCACTTGAAATATTTATAATACCCCATTTTCAGTAATTATTAAACCTAAATTGCACTGTAGAAATATATTATTGAAGAAGCTAAATTTTATTAACCTCTTATGTTTATTTCTTATATTATCTCCAAGCAACATTAAAACCAAAGAAATTGCTTACAAGTTCCCAACATGCACTATCTTTGTTCTTCCTAAAGCCTCTAGAGAACCCTAGAAATTCTAATTAGAATTAGCAGTTATAAGCTACACATTTTATTATTATTTCAATTTTAGTTAATATTAACAATCATTACTTTAATTCTTATATAATATTATTATTATGTATAATTACTGTACGTTTAAAGGCAAAATAACACTATCATTATAGCCTCCATGGTTATGTCTCCAAATACCATCTAATTGAATAAAACATAACTAGAAAACATGCAAATTCCAACTGTTACAGATATAATGTATATTCAGAAAGACTATAGGATCTTCTGCAGCTGTTCTCTGTATAAACACATATAGACATGTATATATTTATATTTCATTAATATAGACAATATGTTGAACTACATTTTGTATCATCACATTATGATGACCTATAAGAACATAAATCTCATAATAAGGAAAACATAGATTTGAAAACTAGAAGACACCTTACAAATGAGAAAAGGATTTACACCATTTGAGAGTATCATATCTTGTTAGGCTAGCAATATTTATTCACAATTAGTAAGATCCATCATATGAACTGTAATCATCACGACTTACCTATTCACTAAAAAAACTTAGGGTTAATAATCATGATTTGGTATCTAATACAAAGAAGAGGGGTTAGGAATTAAGATTCCCACTGAAAATGCCATGCAAGGAATAAAAATGGCTCTGAAACCAGAAGACTCATTCTCTAGGAAAAGTAATGATATACACATTTCATGGTTTTTATTTGACCTTTTCTATTATAGTTATTAACAATGCAAAGTAGGGACAGACTAAGAATTTCTATCCAATTCTCACAAAAACTCTTTATAAACTAATTTTTGCATTTCTAAATTTCATCAGATTCTCTTTATGTGGGCAAATGTTCAGATCTAGAGACAAGTTTTATGTCCAATGGCTCTGCTCACATTAATACGAACAGACCAAACCAATGTTCTTCACTATGAAATTCTCACCAAGTCTCACTCCAAAGCCAACAGCTGCTACATGTGCTTTCAGCACAGTATGTGCTTCTCTTCTCCCCACTGGTAAGTTAATAGGAGACCATAGGCTTGGAGCTGGCTCTAAACTTCCACTTCAACCTAATTTAGTGTATATAGTTTTTGTAAGAACCAGCTAAATTTCTACCAGTCACAAAAACTCGTTTTAATCACAGAATGCTCAAACAAGGCAAATGCCTAACTACAAGAAGCCCCCTGATTTCTGTTTGTGTTTCCATGTTTAGCATAAAAAAACCTTGCTGCTCATAAGAATCCCTTCTGATCCTGGGTATTACACAATTCACGGGTAGTTCTTTACTTAATAAATTCAGTTAAGTTTGAGCCATCTAAATTTTTCATACTTTTCTAATGCTGTTCCTTAACCAGAAAGATATCCTTTCATCTTTCCCTATTGAAACTACTGAAATGCTCATACCACCGCTGCTGAGTTCTTCATTTTTCTGATTCTAAATTAAATATATTCATTTTTTGCTCTCTCAGCTTTTGAAAAAAAATATCCATTCTAACATTTACTATAATTTGACTAAATATCTTAATCTTCCAACCTCGGTCAATAGAATATGAGTCTCTAGTGTAGGGAGAAGACATTAATCAGTTCTTCCCCCATGTACATATTGGGTGTTTTACAAACTAGTTAAATGAAACTAGAGATACTCCCACCCCTAAAATAGAAGTAAACTGCTTTGTAGTGGAATGTTAAAAGTAATTCTCTCCAAGACTCTAAGAATAAGTAATTCATACAGAAAGTATAATTTCATGGAACTTTTCACACATTAAATATTTACAAATCTAAATATTATAGGTATTAAAACTGGTACATTTTAATGCTCCTTTCTATTTAGCAATTCTAAACTACTTTAAATTTTTAAACATTCACTTGACAACATAGACTAATAATGCTTTATAGTGCATTTAGTGAGAACTGAGACATGAGCTCTCCAACAGCATTGCAGTGGGGGGTAGTTCTCAAAAGGTTTTGGAACACTGAGTCTAACAGCCTTGGAAGTAGGTCTTAGAAACAAGAGCTTGGTGGCTCATTCCAGAATGGTGCTGATTGAGCTGCAATAAGGCAGCAGAATGGAGAAGAAAGTGGTGCCCTAAAGCTAAGAGAGCCAGGGCAGGACAGCTTAAGTTTCCTGGAGCCAGAACCTCCTGCTGATTTCTTACTAAGCCTGCCATCTATTGACCAAATTATGAATCAAGGTACTGTGAGTGTGAAGAACTTCAACTGGTACAGGAAGACAATCAATACTTAAGAGAATTAAAGTATGTGTTGTGTCACTAAAATTTGTTTGGTCTATTGCATGCACAGACAGAATGTTCTTTGATATTTCACTGATCCTGATATGTCCCTTCAGAAATAAATCAACAACACCACAGGGTTCCACTTTCCTTATATGTAATTAAATATTCAAAATTAGCAAAACAGGAGTAACACCACATAGAAATTTGAAGAATTAAACTTAAGGGGAATGGAGAGGCAGCATTCAGAGCAGTGAGTACTTGATTTAAATAATTTGGTTTAGTTTCACACAGTTTGATTAGGTTTTGGCAGGAACATTAGGAATTCCTTCTTTTGTAACTGATTAGCTCTAGTAAGTACCACAAGGAAGAAAAGGAAATTCTCTTTCCAAACAAACATGTGTAGTAATTTTCAGTAACTAAAACACAACATACACATACTCAACATACTTACATCAGGTAAGCAAAAGAGAAAAACAAATGAACATTTATTAAGTGTCTGTTAGATACCAAACAGTGAGTATATCAGCTACTTAAATATATATAAAATCTTATCTCATTTCCTACCTAGCTAAACATTAGTCTATTCACATTATGGATGAGGTAATTCAGTCTGTGGAAGTATGTATTATAATTGATCAAAGTATATGTGACTCTGTTCTGATAGCCTTTTTCAAGTAGGCTGCACTTGGCACTAACATTAATAACTCACTACTGTAATGGGCTCAATTAAAAAATTTACAGACATATATATACATACATACTTGCTGCCAGCCGCAGGAATATGACGTAGGGATTCGGCTGATATTGACAAAGCTGTTACCTAGAAAAGTTAAGGACTTTTCCAGAGGAAAACCAAGACTTAAAGAGTCTTGGCGATATTAGCTTCTGAATGTATTAGCTGTATCCTACAATGAATTTCTTGTGTGCTATTGGAGTTCCCCCCAATTGACTTTTCCTTCAAGAATTTACAACAGAGTGATTGATCAATTTTGGGCACAACTCTTCTTATATTATTGGAATATTTGGATGACTGTCCCCAGTCGTGTTTACCTTTTCTGCAACATAAACATTAGCTCATCTTACTTACAGATAAGAGAAAATAACCACTAGCAATTAAATCCTCAACCCCTTACCTTCACCCCAGGTTATTTACACAAGATCCTAACTTAAGAGATTTACTGCTNGCATTTTAGCCATTTGCTAGTGACTGAGTTAAGGCAGTCACTCCCACTGGCCCAAGGAGATTGCCTACAGGGCCAGGCAGAGGATAGGAGCAGGGCTTCTTTCTTGTGCAAATTAAGCTTTGGTTCCTCCTCAACCAGGTGCTATTCCTAGATTTTCTCCTCAGCAATTACTCTGAGTGAGGGTGATTTTGCCAACCAAATGCTACATGCTCTAATGTGTCCCCCTCCTTACCAGAAAGCAGCTGCAGCCAGGACTGGCAGGATAAGCGGCGCCAAGGACAGTTTACTTCCTTTGTGACTGATTGACACCTAACATCCCACCTAGCCTTATGGTCTGAGCACATAAATTCCCTATTTGATCTTAGTCTTTAGTTGACACTAACAAAGAACTCTTCCTTAATCATTCCCCCCTCTTAGGTTTTTGATCTAGCTGACAATTACTAAGTTACGTGCGGATCCTTTATCATTTCTCTCTGTGACCCTGAAAACTTCAAGCCTTGCATTGCTTTGCCAAAGAACTACTGCATATATATACTGGTGCTCTCAGAGCACGAGAGAGAGAATGGATTGAGATGATGGGAAAGACCTAGGTAGATATGAGAGAACAGCAAGAAGGGAATTGATGGAGAAGAACAAGATGAGGGCAAAGATGAAAAGAACTAGATAGATATGAGAGAACAGCAGAAGGAATTGAGAGCAGGAGGGACTGAGAGGAGCTAAGTATGAGAACAGAAGAGAAACTGTGTAGATGGAATTGACTTAAAAGAATAAAGTGAATGGACTAAAGAATTCAGTGTGCTTAGATTTATTGAATATCCCTCAGATTAGAATCCTCAGCTAGTTGTAGACTCTTCTGCGGACCCTGGGAGCAAACAATATAGGCTGGACCTATTTTGTTTGTGTTACAAACTTATGTATGTATATATACATATATATCATTTTGAACATTATATATTTATACATATATATATATATATATATATATATATTGAACATACACCCCAATCTCCCTTATGATTTATCCTTCTGTCTCTCATTTGTAAAATACAGAATCCAGGTTTACTTAATCATTTGTATGGACTAGGCTAACTCCACAATTTTCTAAAATCTGTTTGGTATAGAATTCAATACAAACATATAACCAAGCAAAACAGCAAATGTTCAACAGAGTGAGAAAATCAGAGTGAGAAAAATCACAGAAAAAAATAGTTAAAAACTGCCTGTGAACAGAAAAAAAAAATACTGTTCAACATCATGTAAAACAGAAAAAGTAACCAACTATGGTTATCTCATGCCTTAAATCCCACCACTCTGGAAGCTGAAAAAGGATTGCCATGATCTAAGGCCACGTTGAGCTACAGACTAGCCTAGGATATTGGGTAATTTCTTTCTCACCACCTGAACAAAAGCGAAAATTGTATTCCTAAACATTTAACATTTTCACCTATAATATGGGAAAAGCTGTCTAGAAAAATATATAGATTGAGTATCTAGTTATCAAAAATACTTAATATCAGAAGTGTTTCAGCTTTCGAATTTTGTTATCAGATGTATGAAATAAGACATCTTTTTAGGACAGGACATGAGTTTAAACAAGAACTTTGCTTATGTTCCATATACACATAGACTGAAGATAGTTCCTCCAATACTTATTACTGCATCTCTGTTTGTTTTAATTGGGAAATATTCCTTGTGTATATTACTGAGTTTCACAAGACTATATTCACATAATTACATAACACACATTGACCATTTTCCTTCCCATACCTGTCTTCTCCCCCTTTCTCTTTCCTACACTCTTGTTAGTCTGCCTGTATTTTCACAACAACCAATCTCATGGCATTAGGTATGGAATTTCTTACTTGTATACTATTGTATACTACTGGAGGCCAAAGTTTCAGATTCTGTAACACGGATAACTTAGATTAGGGATGATCAACATGAATTCATACGCATTCTTGCCAACACTTTAAACTGATGAATACTGGAAGGCAGATTTGTGATATATTTCAAATTATTAAATATAGAATACACTTCTAGAATTTATACTACAGCCATTCCCACACAAAAGCACATACAGAAACACATTTGCCACTTCATTTTTGTAGCAGTAAAACAATGTGCCTGATGCTAAGGAAATGATTAAATGTACTAACACAGACCCACAACACATAATTATATACAATACGTAAAAAGAACACAGTTGAAAAGTACAGAATAATATCAATGGACATTACAGAAAACAGGAAGGAATGACAAAGGAAATGTTTTTTAAAATGTTTCTCAACATATAGATGATCTAGATCAGAATACAAAAAATCAGTAATAATGGTTTCTCCAGAAGGTCTGAGTCTAGAACTGAAGAGTAATCTATATTTCTCCTTCCTGTCATCATCTTTCTTGCTTTCTCAAAACAAACAAACTACATGAGTACTTAGTTATAAGCAAGAATATTTAGTACTAGAAGGTAATTATAATAAACAGTAATAGGTCAATTCATTGAAGAAGTTTTAAATGTGAAGACAACTTTGACAAATAAGAAAAAAGTAAAACTAGTAACACTTTTTACCATGTCAAAATTCTTCAGAACATTCTAATCACCACAGATCTATCCCCTCTCCCTCCCCCGTCCCCACTCCTTCTCCATTCTATCTGTCCAAATTGACAAAGTAATGAATCAGATGAATGGCAAAAGCACTCATTTTGAAGAAAGGATAGAATGTTTCCATTTATTAGTTGTAAAGACTAATTTACAAATTGTAATTCATACATTTAACTGAACTACTAAATCAGTATGTTCTAATAAAATATGAAAACTCCATTGACCAAAATGACTAATTGTGAGACTTACGTATTACCTGAACGGCATGTGTGAAATACTTAAAATATTAAGGGTATAATTATAAAGAAACATGTTTTTGTCAAATCCACAATTATATTTGCCGAGGATCAGATTTGGATATTAACCCAGAACATATGCTCATAAAAAAAACCTATGAGATTTCCTGAGAAATAAGGTTGATAAACGATACATATTTAAGAAGACAGAAAGTGTGGCATCATCCATGTAGTTCAGAGACATTTACTAATCCATGATGCAATTTTTGTGATGCATGGTAAATAAAAAAAAATTAATCTCCTACTACTCAGCAAAATAGCAATTTTATGTGTATAGCACACATATTAAATAATAAAGATAAAGCCTATACTTTAAGTTAAATAATATTTATGCAAAACAAAATACAAATAAGAAAATTTTCCTTTGGTTACAGAGTAAAACATAGCTAGTCCATGAATATATTCATGTTGGCCCCTACTTATTGTGAGAAAACAATACAATCACACATCCTTAGAACATTTTAGCAAAGACATGAATTCCAATACACGAGGCATAGGAATTAGTAACGTGTAAAAATAAAAGGTACCTTTCATCTGGGAAGCAAATGTCAAGGCCAACTTTGCAAATAGATCTGGATGCTCATACTTTTCTTCTTTTACTTTTAGCCAGAAACAGTTTTCAGATAATTCTTTAGGCTCAATCTAAGACAAAATAACAATGACAAGTTATCATGTTGTTACTTACTGTTTAATTTTTCAAATATTGGCTTTCCTTTGTTCATCATCCACTAAATCTATTTCAAATATATAAAACTATGCTCATAAATGTTCAGAGGAACACTTACAATTTAGTCACTATACAGAAAAGCTACACAAAAGTAATGGGTTATATAGTAAAATACAAGTGAAAGCGTCTACTGAAAAGACTCTCAAAAGAGTATAGAATATTCCTCTTTAACTTGCATACATTATCCGTGTTTCTCGGTTTTTTTTATATTTGATGTACAAAGTATTTGATTTTATTGTGAAATTTTAATATATGTACATTGTGTACATTATTCCCAGTCACCCTTCCCTAGACTCGCTTGTCCTTCTGTTTGTCTGGGCTCTCCCCTACAATTTTAATACACTTTTTTTTGAAGTTTAAAATAAAAACAATTATCATTCTCTAAGGCCAAAAATACCAAAGATAACAGGATTTTAACAAGAAATGATTTTAAAAATGTGACAATACTTAATATTTACAATGATAACCACTATGAAATTATTTTCATTTCATCATACATATCATATATTTTTCAATTTGATTTTCCTTTGTCTTTATCATAATTTCAAAGTTTTTGGTAAGTTTCCAGTTATCTAGGTCATACATTTAAAGATGAATATAACATGCTAAATGCAGAGAGGAAAGCAATAATGCCAACAATCAAAATCTTAAACAGCATTCGATACTGACTCTCTCACAGGAATGCATTTCTCACACATTGTCAGTCATGGAAAAAAACAAAAAGGTCCTTTGAGTTACAGTCTTACCTTGGACCAGTTGATTCTTTTCATTAATACTTCTGGCCTATAGACTTTTTTCTGCTTCATTCCATATGGTAGCTCAATTGATGCAGGCAGGGAAGGAAGAATTCCTCCAGGGGGTGGTGGTGGAGGAGGTCCTCCAAACAAAGGTGGTGGTGGTGGTGGTGGAATACCAGGCAACCCAGGTAAGGGTGGTGGAGGAGGAGGAACTACTCCAGGAAGTGGAGGAGGTGGTGGTGGAGGAGGAGGTGGTGGTGGGCATGGCCCAGCACCTGGCAGTAGAGGTGGTGGAGGTGGTCCTGGAATTGATGATGGAGCTCCCTAAAACAAAAATAAGTTTAAATGCTTATAAAAACATATAAAACAAAGTATACACATCTGTTAGGTGCTCAGGGTTTAAGACTATATGTACCTTTCTAAACATTCAAGATTATACATTTCATTAGTACCTGTAAACAGACTTTTGATATACACTGTATAATCTGGACAATGACTATTTCTGCTAATACAATAATGAAAGGAAAGTTTGCAGTTTCTAAGATTTTTATGAAAATCTCTAATATAATGAAACAATACCTTTCACTATAAATATAGCCAAAGTATGGCATGTGGCTTAGAACTGTTAGCCTAGCTTATTAAAGTTTGATTAAAGTATGACAAGGTCATGGATTCAAATCCCTTGGGTGTCAATTAGTCTTACAGAGAGTATTTCATATTACCAATAATTTAGTTGTCTTCAAATACTTGTGACTAATACTAAGTAGAATCTATTTGCATAGTAATATAAGCATATCAGTATTTTACATTTATTGCTTCTATTTGTGTTTATTATAAACTTGTAATGAAGATAGGACATTTGGCATCTTTATCTCAATGTTTATAAATGAGGAAATTAAGTGCAGAAACATTAAATGAAAGCTGAGGGTATAGCTCATTCAGTGGAGTGCTTGCCTTACATGTAGGAAGCCCTAAGTATGATCGTCAACACTAAAAAAGATGTTTGCAATGACTAATCAAAGATGGCACAGTGGAAAACATGAGGATCTACATTTTAATGTGGCCCTCCTCTTTCTACTCTGCTCTCTTCATAAAAGGGTGTCATTTGTCATGGGAATTAATTCTTACAGAGTTCATGAGGAGAGAAGAACTTTCTACTGTCAGAATGTAACTTCAACCTTGTTTGTGATTGGCAGTTAATTACAGATGACTACGCTGAATTCTGTATTATGTTTTGAAGATTAAATAAACATTAAAATATTATTGATCACAATGGTTCCCTTTCCAAAATGAACATGAAAATATTTCAAAGAAACTAGTACCACTTAACAGACTTGTCTGTAATCAAAATATTATATTTAATTAATGAAATTTCATAGCATAGTGATTTTTTTTTAATCAGGAAGAAGTCCTTTTATCTTGGTTACTATAAAATTTCTACTTGGAATATTTCATTGTTCCAGTTAAACTTTAAAGCATCTTTCAGAATAAAAAAACAAATAAATACAATCTGGATAAACAATTTAAATAATATTTTATTTATAAAAATACTTTAAACTTTCATTTATAGTTAGGTATGATTGTGGAAATATGCCCTATGTAATGTTCATTATTACTGATCAAATTTTTATTCAGATGTATAATTATTCATGCTTGTATATTCACATATATAGATATATATAAATATCTTTGTATACTTTGTATACATTCCAGCCTCTACTGGGATGAAATCCTTTCCTGGAGTCCTGAGGAATTACATAAACCTATAAAAGCCCGATTTGTACTCTTGACTAGATTAATGAAATTGTTACAAAAATTCAATTTCAGAAAATTGGTTATTTATTCCACAAGAATTTTGGATAAATTATTTTTTTTAAATATTTGAAAGGCAAAATTCTGTGTCTCATCTTTTTACTAGAAGACTGCAAATCTTAAAATTAATGCAGATACGAAAAGTAAAAATTCAATAAACATTTTAAACACCAGTGAACCTTTTTCCTCTAATAAATGTAAGTCATTTGAACAATCACAACCACAAATTCCTTAAAATAGTTAAGGCTGGAGGTATAGTTTAGGGCGAGTGTTGCCCACCATTTGAATGTACCTGAAAACAGATGCATAGATGTTTAACTCAAGTAAATGTGTACTCTACAAGTTTGAAGTCACTCAGTTTCAAATCATATTAGCCACTTTTTCCTTCATTGAATAACTAGAAGTAAAATAATCAAACTGAGATATAATGTAGTAGAGTAGTTGATACAGCTTACCAGGGCATGCTGGCACAATCTGGACTATATAGAAAGTTTCAGACTAGCCTGGGCCGTGTAGTGAGAGTGTGTTTCAAAAGATGAAAAAAAGAAAAAAAAGAACAAGAAGGAAAGAAAGACCAGCATCTATGAGTAGATAAGTGTTAGCAAGAGATGGCTTTTCTAAAAGACACAAAACAGACATAGAAGGTACTGTAGTCAGCCACACATGGTGGTGCACACCTTTAATCCCAGCACTTGGAAGGCAGATGCAGATGACTTTCTTTGAGTTCAAGGCCACCCTGGACTGCACACAGAGTACCAGGCTTGCCAGGGCTACAAAGGGAGACCCTGTCTCAAAAGTAAAAATGAAAACAACAAAAGGTACTGTGGTCAAATGAGTCAGGGAAGGGCATGAGGTAAGAGAGGGTTTTTTTTCAATGTAGGATATCTCACAGTATTTAATATGCTAACAAGTCTTGCAAATCTCTGAGAATTTCATGTTTATCCAATTTAGTGGACTACAGAATATTGCCTTCATGAACAATCATTAAAATATCTGTAAGTAATGTGTGGGCAAGTTGGCAGAATGAAAAGTATGGAGCCAGTATGCTATAGATATGATGAAAGGAAGGGAAATTTAACAGCAATAGAGGTTGTTGTAGCTAGGACAGCAGTCAGAGTGTATGCAGCAAAGGAAGTATAAGGCAGCCCATGCCAGAAGGCTTTTAGTATTTGTAGTAAGGAGGTTTTGTTTAATCCCAGATACAACAGGCAGCCACTGTACACAACAAATCCTTCAGTTATAATAACTGGGACAATGTTTTGTGAGGATTAATTGACATAAAAGGATGAACTTGTGGAAGAAACGACTACAGGCAGGAAGAAAAATTAGGGGACAACTCTAATAGTTCAGGCAAGATGTAATGAGAGTATACCTGAAGGGACTGGGGTTTTGATGAAGAGATGGAAAAGTCACTGGAATAATTTAAATACAAGAAGAACTAACTTCATTTGTCAGAAACAGGTCACGAAATAAATCAAACTTCAGTATAAAAAAAGTGGTAAATTTTTAAAACAAGTCAACATGGAGACTAAGCTGGTTTAAGGAAAGGGAAAAGATCAAAACTATTAAGTTGATTTCAATACAACAGACATGTCTATGGGTACAGCTGGAAATGCAAGGCAGACTCAAATGTTTTGACATCTACTAAAAGGTGATACATGAACACATGAAATTGAGTGGGATATTTTTGTAAGGAAAAATAAAGCAGAGAAAAGTGCCAAGGGCAGAGAGAACACAGAGATAACTCAAAATTAGGCAATGAGAAAATAAGAGAAATCAAGTTCTCAGACACGAAGAACGGGAAGTAGAAAAATACTGAAAGAAGAAACAAAGACTTAAATAGTGGACATAAATGACATGGGCTATGGGTAGAAAAAGGACTTTGCAGCTTACCAGAGACTTTGGAAATAATTTCTCAGTATATTATTGGGGACAGACATAGTCAATCGACCACCTACTGGACATTATCTATTTAAAGGCATCCTCTCAATTTCATATTATTCATTTAAGCCACAAAATGTGTTGAGACCATACTTAATTTTACAGTTTAGACAACTTATTAAGAGTTTTTTTGTATGCAAGGGAATGTAGGCAGAAATAAAGTGTATAGGTTTTGAATCGAAGATAGTCTAGATTTAAAGATCTCAAGAAGTCTTTTGGATAATTAAAATTCATGAGCATTTCGATATTCTTTTTGAAAGAAAATACTATGCACACAATTTTTCAAATCATCATGAAAATTTCATGTCATAAACAGTTTGGCTTGGGTAATCTATTCTGTTAAAAATATTCACGGCAGTTTGAGCGAATGAAGCTTTATTTATTTCCAAACATTAAAATGATTTACTATCCTGGAAAAATCAAATCTCTACTTATTTCAACTAAAATGTGAAACTGTCAACAACAACCAAAACGTCTGTTTCTAATCACATTTTTCCTTCTGACTAACAAGACAATTTTCTACCCCCAAATTCATTGTGACCAAAGTGTATATTTTGTTTCATTACCTGGGTTCTAAGTTGCTGGATTTCTGTTTCCAGTTCTTTGATTTTTTCATCTCTTTTCTGAAGCTCCGCTTGAGCTTCCTGTCGAGCTGTGAATTCTTCATCAAACTGCAATGACCACCATCATAAATGTACAGTTACTCATATAGGTTTGAGAACGATTTAAACAACACTATGTAGTAAATATGTAGCATGGTTTTTGCTTTGCTGAATTCACAGCTCATGCAGAAAGATAAAGTTCTCAATTATTCTCTTGAAAACTAAGCATCCATACAGAAAATTCTCTTTAAAAAAAATAACGGAAAAAATGGGTGGACTATCAAGTCTCTGTTCACATGTAATGGAATCTTTATTGTTATAGAAAATTCACCATTAGAATTAATATTGTTTATTAATGATTTGCCCCATTCTTTTAAGTTTAATTAGAAAGTGAAATATAAAAATATGGAATGCATTTACAACTTCTTAATGATATTCAATCTTCAAAACAAATGCATTTTTATAATGATCAGAAGTATATACATTAACACAAATTGGACTGGGGGATTATTTCTGTTATAATCATCATTGCTTAGCATACAAAAAGCAGTGCTTCACAAAATCTATCAGTACAATGATATACACTGAAATTCTATTGTCTATCAGATGGTTAACAAAAACCCTCTTTAAATAACCCAAGAGTTGAAAATGAGGGAAGTAAATATGTTTCAGAGGGCAGAGGTGCTTGACTAAAGGCATAACAATCTGAGTTTAATCCTTGAACCCCATATGATGACAGGAGAAAATTTAATTCTGTAGGTTGTTCTCTGACCTCTCCACAAGGTAGACGCATGCCAATATGTATACACACACACATGAATGCATGAATAAATGCATGCACACACATATATACAAACACACACACCACAATAAATAAATAATTGCATACATACATACAAGAGGAAGAGAAGAAAAAAGAGAGGGGGGATGAGAAGTGAAAATATGGAGTACTAAAGATACTAACTCTCCAAAAGGTGCACATACATTTGCTGCATCGTGTCCTAGCTCTTACCTCAGTCATTACTCCAGGCAGACACTAACTGGGCTACATATGTACAGAAAATGCTGTATAGGTCTCACTACAGAATATGCTATTTACTTTTTATTGTCAATGCCAACTCAAGTCATTTTATATGTCTGTAGATTATCCCAACAATATTATTTCTATTTCTAAAAGTGATATATCTTAGTTAGCATCCAGAAAACTATCCTTAAAGAGTATGAAATAATAGACCAGTACATTCCCTGTTAGTAAATATTCATCCCCCTACTAAACATGACCTTTGGATATTATAGAATGCTATCCTGGTTGGTTGAAAAAAAAAGTGTCAGAGTAGGTTACTTACATCAAACCTCAAAAGACTACTTAGTTATGCTTTCATTCATCTCTGTCTAACTATTTGAAAAATGCCTTATAGAGGCTGGTAAAAATCTATTATAATATAACTAAATCCCAAACCTACAACAAATACACGAGGTGAAGGATCTACAGAAGTGGTATTGTCTTTCTATTTCACTGAAAACATGGGGATCTTAGTCAGACATAGTAATACACATCTATAATCCCAACCCCCAGGTCACAGAGACAGGAGAATCAATGTATGCTCAAGGCCAGCCTGGACTGCATAGTAAATTCTAGACTAGGAAGGAGGACACAATGACACTCTGTCTCCAAAATCAAAACAAAACAAAAAAGAATTCCTTCAATATGTGCTTATTCAATCAATATGATTCCCCTGAATCTAGCATCATAACTCTTCTCTCAAAGTTAGTGTTTTCTATAGTGCTTTTCAAATATGCCATCTCCATAAGCACTCATTTTTTCTCTTTTTAATTTAATACTACACTACCTGTAAACACACAGAATAGGAATGATACACACCTAAACATGGGAAGTAGAAGAGTTCTTTCCCAAGTTCCTAATCTTATGTTCTCCTTTTAATGATGAAGCCAGCACAATCCATAGAGATTAAGTGGCTTTGTTTAGAGTAACAGTGAATTAGTGGGAAAGCTCTGATTGGATCTTATAATAACTGTCTAACTTTTTTGGAAAAGCTGGAGTAGGGGTGAATATTATCAAAAAATGTTGTACCAATATCAAAATAATTAAAGACAGAGTAAAATTAAAAAGTTCTTTACACTGCATTTAAAGATAACTCAGAAGAGAATGCATATAGGTAATGACTAAGTTAAAGTCATGCATCCATTCTAAATATTGGCAATTACCATTGTTGGTGATACTTTTATTAACTTATTCATTTATTTTACATCCTGACTGCAGCTTCCCCTCCCTCCTCTCCTCCCACTCACTCCCTCGTTCTACCTCTCCATCCCCCCTCAATCCACCTCTCCTCATAATTCCCTCAGAAAGGAGCAGGCCTCCCAAGGGCTTCAGCAAAGCATGCCATACCAAGTTGCCATAAGACCAAGCACCTACCCCTGTACTCAGGCTGGGCAAGGCAATCTAGTATGAGGGTTAGGTTCCCAAGAGCCATTCAAAGCACCAGGGTCAGCCGCTGTTCTCATTGCTTGGAGTTCCACATACAGACCAAGCTATCCAAATGTGACATATGTCCACAGGGCCTAGGTTGGTCCCATGAAGGCTCCCTATTTGTTGGTTCAGACTCTGTTAGTTCCTATGTGCCAGGTAAGTGGTTTCTGTGGTTTTTCCATTGGTGATTATCACTGTATTTTTCTATGATTTCAGAACACCTTATATAATTACAGGAAACTACAAAGATAGGTTACCATAATGTGCTCCAATTTTACAATGTGTAGTCAAATTTAAGGAGAGCCTATGCCATTCAATGGAAATTTAAGACATGCTATTTAAAAGGAAAGCAAAATAAATATAAAGGCCTATTACTCAAAAGCATGCATTTTACCAATAAAAATGAGTTTCACACAATCTCATTTTGTGCAACTCAACCTCTTAAAATCTATTCTAGTACATGAAAGAGCAAAAAAGATTTCTTCAAATGCCCTGAAGTAACTCCATAATTTCCAGAGTGATAGAAAAAGGGATGATTTAATCTCCAAGGTAAGTCATAACATTAAAAGAGTGAGCAATATGTAAGTGCTTTGTCTTGCTGTCAGATGGCTGAACACTGGATATTTTTTCTGCCTTTTGTTTCAATACACTCTGGAACCAATAAGAGAGATACTGTACTAATGATTAACAGGGGGAGGGAGAGAAGAAAGGAGGGTAAAGAGGGAGAAGAAGGAAGAACACTTGATAATTTTATTAAACATTAATAAAATTGTATGTAGGCTTTCATCAAATAAGAAAAGGGTCATCTTATGTCTAAATGAAATTATAATATCATAAAGACTGTACTTATTCAAACACCTTTACAAGCACAGAAAAAAAGAAGACTCTCAAGTTCTAACAAGCCTACACAAATTAACATAATCATTTAACAAATGGCAATTACAAAATTCCAAGAAGTCTAAAGAAAGAGAAATGAGGGGAAAAGAAAAAAGAATGGATTCAACATTAGACTGCTATCAATATCAATAAGCTTTTTGTGTTGAGGATCAAAGTCAGAACCTTGTTCATGCTGGAAAAGCATTCTAACCACCAAACTTCATCACCAGCTCAAAAGGCATAGCTTTAAGGGCAAACTAAAATTCTCCTAGTTCTCTATGGAGTTGGGTAGTGTAAGTGAATGTGAAAGAAAAGCAATGGAGGAATTTGTTTTTGTTTGTTTGTTTGTTTGATTATAACTATGTATCTTTTGAGTTAGCTACTTTTATTTCATTTATCATTAAGTATAATAAGGCTAGTGTGCTCTTACCTAATGAATTAGGTTGATGAGAAGGAAATAGTAACTATCTTATTAGGAAAAGTACTACAAAACTGAAAGGACAAGTTATAAAGTGTCATATAAAGAAATAAATGTCATTATAGTTAAATAATTATATATTGTGGATAAATTATTAATTTAAAAATCAAGACTACTATTTTGTCAGTCTTACCTTCTTTGAAAATTCCATTGCTTTTTGTTCACTTTCTTCAACTTTTGCCTTGTTTACACAAGCATCTATTCAGATGAAGCAAAAATGATTAGAAATATATGAGATGGAATCTACAGCTAATTATGGCTGACAGTATATGATTCTGAAATTCTAACATGAATTATCATTAAAGGGATATTAATCTATACTATAATGTACATATAATACCACATTTTCTTTCTTTAGTACTGAAACAAAAACCTCAAGCACCCATAAATACCCTTGATGAAATTATCCCTGCAATGAAAGTCTTTAATTATAATTCAAATATTACCACTATAGAATTCTTTTTAAAAGTGCACATTATTATATAGAGGGTGAAGGCAAAGACTCCATGTTCAAGACAATGAAAACTCAAATGATCCTGTAAAAAGCTGGGGGAGGAAGTAGTAGTGACATTCATCATTTCAGGTTTTCCAGTAAAATCTTTTACTTGACTTCTGATATGAAACAAAATGTATGTTGTACAAAGGGAAGCAAACTTAAAGTTATTCATGTCTAGTTAATAAACATAATGGAAAAACCTCTTTAGTCTCATGCTGTATCTTTATGTATTACCTCCATATTTCTCCAAAGGAAAATGAAACATATGTCTGAATTATACGTTTACATAAATGATCCATAACAGCTTTATTACAACAGCTGAATACTGGAACAAACTCAACTGGCCACCAAGAAATATAAATTGTGTTATATTAATATATGAATACTACTTCACAATATAAAGGAATATACTATTAATACATGAACTATAACATGGATGAATCTCAAAATTATTATGCTTAATGAAAGGAGACAGACACAGAGAATACATGCTACATGACACTACTTACATAAGATTTTTGAAAAGGAAACTGGTGAGAGAAAATTAAGCTAAAACAAAATCAGTATAAGAGAGAATAGTGGGTGTATCTATTTTCAGTGACACAGGCAGTGTATGAGTAGGGGTGGGAAGAACAAGGAGAGAAGACAGCAGAAAACTTAAGGGGTAATACAGAAATTATGATCTTGAATACAAAGATGGTTTTAAATCTTTGATGTATTAATATATGTATATACTTAATTTATATTTTTAAATATAAACATACATTAAATAAATATATTTACTAGCTAAATATTTATTAGCTTGTATATTAAAATACAAATTAAAATATATATTATATTAAATTATATATTAAAGTATATAATTTAATAGAATATTAAAATAAATTTTCTACACTCAAATGTATATGAATGATTTTTATAGATTTTTTAAAAATTATTTTATCTTATTTTATATGTACGGGTGTTTTGCCTGCATGCATGTCTGTGCACCACATGCTTGCAGTGCCCACAGAGACCAGAAGAGGACATAGTATCAACCAGAGTCACAGATGGTTCTAAGTTGTCATGTAGCTGATGGATATCAAGTGCAGGTCCTCTGTAAGACTAAGAAGTGTTCTTAAAAGCTAAGCCCTCTCTGTGGCTCCAGGTATTTAATGTGTTTCTTATTGTAAAAATGTTACTGCATACAATCAGGAAAGTGCTATTGTCCAAAGGGGCTTTATATGGGCAATGCAAGCCATAGCTGACAATAATTTTTACTTTGACTTCTATCTATACTCCAATGAAAAGCCATTGAAAAGTTTTAGGAAAGAATCTGATATGATTTAAGAAAAATAATACATGTACAGAACTGTGAAATCCGCCCAGACTAGAATACTCAGGTCTAAGTGTTATTCAAATAGAAATCTGTGCATCTCCTAGATGATACTGAAGCCCTTGACACTTCTGTGAATATTTGTGTGTGCATATGTATATTCTAAGGAAAGTTCTACAATATTCATAAACTTTTCAAAAACAACTGGAAGGGGATGTAGCTCACATATTTAAAGGTTCAAGCTTTCTAAAAACATTTGGCCTTTGAACTGCCTACCCTCTCTGATAGCAATTAACTTCAAAAAGCAGCGAGAAATGTCTAGCATTCATATGCAATAATGTTCAATTAAGCTGATTATTAAAAAATTTTCATGATAGTGGTCAATTAGCAGATTGTTTTATAATTTTAAGGATGTGAAAACAATCTAGATGTAATAATAACAGAAAACAATAACAGAACGGTGATTGAAATAATCATGATAGACCATAATATGGCATGTAGTAACATAGTTCCAATTTGAATACAAACATGGTTAAATCTTCACAATGTTCTACAAAAAAATCAGCTTAGAGGTAGATACATTGACAGAGACACATGTATAGAGAAAAAAAAAAGCTTTTAAAAATGTACTCAATGAAAAGAGAGTGATCTTGATGTAGCCGATATTTGTCATTTACAGAAATATCTCAATTGCCTACAATAAGTATGGACTCCCTTTAGCAATGGAAAATAATATATGAGAAATAATGTTCAGTCTCTGACTTCTTTGTGAGTCTGTCCTCTGCAATGGAGTGAAAAATATTATATAGATGGTATTTGACAACCTTTTTTTCATTAAAAGCAAGCAACTTCATGCTTCAACCTAGGCAATGATAGTTCTGATTAGCTATAAATTCAAATCCCTACTACAGAGCCATAGAGCATAGCATATTGCAAAAGGGAAGCTCATCATTACTGATCAGACTGTTACAAAAGTATCTCTACCTGGCTTTCTTTAAGTATATAAGTAATTTCCTTACCATGACATTTCTTTTCTCAAATTTGAGAGCCAGGAGTAACATGTCTATAATACCGAGACTCTACTACACACATAATTCTCACAATCTTTCTGTGAGGATGAACTTAATTAAAGGATACTACAGTTGTGCTTCTAAAAAGCAAGGCATTCTCCTATTAAAACAAAAAACGCATGGATTTTTGTGGGGTATGATAACTGACTGTCAACTGACTTGATAGTGCTGAAACTTATCAAAAAGATTAATATATCTGAACCTATAAGAAGAATACTTATGATCCTAAAAACTAATAGTTATAACAGTTGAGCAGCCACAGCAACAATGATTTACCAGATATTAATAGTCATTCAGTGAGAGACCTACCCTTTCAAAGTGCTCAGTATACAGAAGGTGTGAACCACAAATGGCAGTAAAGAGTGTAATCCATACCTATCAGGTGTGTGAAATCAATGTCTAATCTTTGCCTGTACTTGAAGTCCGGGTCCATGCCACTGCAGTGCAGCACAATCTGTGAAACGCATTCCTCAATTATTTTATAATACTGTGGCCTGAAAAAAGGAGAGAAAATATTTGAGAATACTTTTCTACTTGCATCAATCAATTTTCTTATGAAGGGATTCAGAATGCTAAAATAACTCAGTTTTTTTCCAGCACCACTAAGAAAATAATTCCACTAATATTTACACTCCTTTAGAGAAAATATGAATAAGGTTTAAAGATGGTCTGAACATTAGAAGGCCAAACTGAGTGTGATGTAATCGACTGAAAATATGTACTGACTTAATATTCTAGTTTGCAGGGATTCAGGCTTGTGTTCAAAAATACTTATGAACCCTATCTATTTATTTAAGGTATTGTTTCTAAAGATAATGAAAATGAATAGCCCCTTAGTCCTATATCTATGAGCACAGAAACGGCTCTAGACAGCCACAAGTTCTCATTTTTAAAAAAAAAAAGGATGAATTTCTTGGCATTAGGTGGCAAGCAATGTCTTGAATTCAGTGCAGAGCATTTACTCAGGACAGTCACAGCAGCTTACAAAACAGGGCTGAGTCATTTCTGTTGCAGACTAATGCAAAGACCTATGTATGCAACATATTTCTAAAAACATCTACTCTATAAAACCATATACCCTTAATATGCATAGCTACAGCTGCAATTTCTGTGATGTGTCAAAGGTTTAAAAACACATCATTTTTCTGTAATCTCCCAAGGTAATTCACACCTTAAAAATGACCACTGACTGGAAAAGTAAAAATAAGGGACATTTTGCATTAAAATTTGTGAAAGACAAATAGTTATGGGTTAATAAATTCAACAATATCAGAGAAAAGTATTACTTCAGACAAATTATGATAGAAACACCACTAAATATAGCTTGTCAACATACTAAAAATTCCCAAAGAAAAACAGATTCTAATTTCCATTCTGTCTGTCTAATCATGTGGCTGTTCCTAAGATTAAGAATGAAAAGAAATATGTAAAGCATGGCTAGGGCTTTTAAAAATCATCATCAGATCTGGTGATAAATAATACTAGTCCTTAACCTCAGTGAGGTGAAGCACTCTTTGGATAACTAAGAAAAACATAACTATTCTCTCTGAGGGTATGTGACCAAGTTGACATGTGGAATGAAAGCACATGTCACCTGCCTCTACTTCACAGGAATACCCCTAAGATGAAAGGATGGTATGGGCTGCAGAGATAGTTCAGTGCGATAAAAGCACTAATTGTGTAAGAAGGAGGACCCGAGTTCAAATGCCCAGAACCTAATTAAAAAGGCAGGCATGGTGATGCACATCTCGAACCCCAGAACTGTCTGGGGTGCTGACAGGACCACAGGAACTTAACAACAGTCCACAGTTTCATTGAGGGAGACATTGTCTCAAGATAAATTGGCAGAGAGTAACAGAGCACAGTAACCAATTTGACCTCTGACCTCTGTCTGTGGTCACAGAAACTCAGTTACACAAATACTGCACACACACACACAGAAAACTTACTCATGCTGATAACCCACACAAACCACACTCAAGTACACAATTTTTGAAAGGATGCCATATGGAAATTGTCTACCATTCATTAACAATTATTGAGAAAAAGAAAACTTCTGCCAAATAATGTTCCCGGGTAACTGAATAATCATGACCACTATACACCCACATTATGTATTATTATTTATAGTGGTTTTTAAAAAGTATACATTATTAGTCTCAACATTCTTGTGTCTCTTCAACATCATGTCAATCGAATTACTGTAGTAGCCTGAAGAAAAAAATAGCTCTATATGCTATTTTAGAACGGTCAATTTTTGTTGCCAATACAACTAACATTTTGATAGCCTTTCTTTTCCTATTATTCAAGCAAGTTTGAGAATTCAAAGAACCTAGTATATCATAATTGCATGCATATAAGAGTGTAAAGCAACTAAGAGAATCTTGAACTGTCATTAACATAAGCTCATGGTCACGAGCCTAGAGCCCATAGATAATTTTAGTCACTCATAAACCGATTGTTATACAAATTTCTAGTTTTTAGATATAAACCCTACCATCTCTTTTAAAATTTAAATCTATAGGTTACTATCATATTCACTTATTTTAAAAATAGTTTCATTGGACAAAAACTAAAATATGTTCAATAATATATTCCTACATTTAAAGATCACGTATTTACTAAACATTATTTAAAAAAATGAATGACAAAACTTTACTGGCTAAAATAGGAAGATTTGAAAAACTTCAGCAGCTCGAATGTTTTTATTGGGTTACCAGCATCAAGAAGAAAAATTTATTACAAAAATCAATAACATATGACAGGTTAATTTCTACTTATATTCTGGTTGCGTGTATGAACCATAGTTATATGCAGCTATCTTTTCTGGAACAATTAAAATAATTTAATTCTTCTTTAAAATGTTTACTAAAGTAGTAAAACCTTTATATTTTATGTATATAAAATGCATATATTTGCTCTTTCAAACTACCTTGTTAACTTTCTTTTAATATCTAATTCAAATTATACACGTAGTAATATCAGATGAGAACCTTACCTGATATAATAGTCATTTCTGATAAGCAGAAAGTGCTGCAGAATGGATAATAAGTAATTTTCAGCTGCAGTGTCTTTCAGCATATTATAGAGAAGATGGTAGACTTCATTCATATCAGTAGAAAGTGAGTAAAGGAAAACATCAAAGAATCTTAATGAATAGTGCATTTATGACTAAAGCAGCTTAATTTTTAAAATTAAACATTTACTACTTGGTTTCCATTATTGTTACTAAGGCTTCAAATTCATGATATAGCATTTAAACATCTATAGCAAAAACAAAAATTAATCCTGTAATTAGAGAAACAAGCCTAAAGAAAATCTCCAAGACCACTTGGGTGTCAACACATTTATTAATCAGTCATCCATTATATTTTCAACATCATATAATAGCTAGAGACATTCAAACAGCAATCCACTGGTGAAAGAGCTTTTGTCTTGATCTGTCTGTGGTTCCTATAGAGCCACTGCTATTTCATTTTTATTCTCAGATAACAGGGATGCCAAGTAAGTATTCAGCTATCAAGAGATCACAAAACTAGCTTTATTTTAAATATCCAAATAAAATAAGCCTAAAATTGTTTTCATAATTGATCTTTTGAAAATTCAATGGACATTATGACCTTTTTTAGGATATAAAAATTAGTGATTTAGATGTTGTTAGTAATCTAGAAGGAACTTCAAAAGTGGACTCATATCTACTGAGGACCTTGAAAGACGACATAAAATAAAGGTAAAAGACAAGATGTAATCCAACATCTTAAAACAACATGAAATGGGCAGTAGAATTAAATATGCAATGGACTATTTTAAACACCACATGAGAGTGCTGAGTTGAAGTATCATAAGTACCTTAAATGGCTATTAAATGGATCACATGATTGATTACAGAAATGAATACAAAGTATGTTTATTGATAAAAATAAAAATAATTTACATTATTGATGCTGCTCTTTACTAATTTTGAATAAGAAATTACTAGAAATTATTTCCTATGATAATATTTCTATTCGTTGTATCTAAATTTATCCAATACATTTATGTAAGGAGAGGAGAAGCATACATAAAAAAAATAAGGCAAATCAAGTGCTAAGGGAGTTTCAAGGAGGGGAATATTGTTCCAGTTTGTTTAGAATACTGGAAGAAGAAAGGTAAGAAAATATTACAGGTAGAAAAGCACAGCTCAGAGGTTACTTTGATTCCCAAGTGTTTCCTATTTTATAGAACCCAAAAGAATGAATTGTAAATGGGTGGGAATAAGTGGCAGAACTATGACAATCATATCTTATATCTCAAACAATTTCACATCAGATAGTTGGCACAGGAAGATTATATGCTGCTGCATTTGATGTAGGTACTTTTACAATGCTGATTTGTCATAGACAGCTACTATTTTATCTAATAGTTTTGCTACCATTAAGGAACACAACTATCTGATGAGAAATAAGATTCATTTCCAGCGATTTGTATCTGTAAGTGGAGTAGTATTTAATAAATACAGAATGTCTCTTAGCTAGCGTCACATATGAACTCAAAGAACATTTCTTCATTCTTATTGGTAAGATAGACTGCCTTAGGCTCCTAGGCTCTTGTTTATTCAAGACCACTGAGCACAGTGTATCTCTAATACAGTGAGCCATTGTGCAGATTTCAGTAGTCTGAGTATATCATCAAAGCAGAATAGCAATTCCTCAACATAGATGGATATCAAGGATAGCATCATGGTGGGTACTAATACAAATAAGCAGTTATAACTTTGTTCACAAACAAGAACTCTAATAAAAATGTTAAAAAATTATCCTCAATTCCTGCTTTTCAACATAGGTACAAAATTAGTTTTTTGTTTCTCAAAGGATATTCCATTTCAGCTCGAATGTCATTGAGACGATGGGATAATTCAGTTATGTCATCTTCTTTATTCTCTTCAAACACTCTCAGCTGAATATCAAGCTCATCATTCTCTTTTTCTTTAAGACTCTAATATAAAAAATAAAATTCAGCAAATGAATGACAATTTAAAAATAGCACACTTGCAAATCAGGGACAGAAAAAAATATTCATTTATACATGGATGCAATTTCAAATATTGACCCAGGACCTTGATTTCCTAAAAGAAAGGAAATGTAGCTAAAGTTTTATATTTCAAAATGAAAGAACCTCATAACATTCTTTGTTTTCTTTCCATGCCTTGAGTCTTCACATTAAAAATATTAACGATCACTTCTGTAACAACACCAATAACAACGACAAAAAAAAAAAACGAATTGCTAACAACTCAAATTCAATGCTGTCATTTTGACTAAACATCCTCATCAGAAACCACAAAAGATATCATGCAGTTAGAACATTCACATGTACCTCTGGCACCAAGAAAATGAAGCAAATATAGATCAATTGTGTTAATGAAGAACAAATGCAAGGATATATTCAAGCACAACAGTCCCAAGTATGGCCTGGAAAAATTATATAAACAAATTAGTTATGAATTATATTTTGTGATTATAAAGCTAAAAGGTATTAAGATTTTTTTTAAAAATCAAGATATAGCTAGACACAATGCCAATCTTTCATTTTCACTTAGCCTAATCACAAAATACCAACTTGGGCATCAAAGATTTGTTTTTGTAATACATTATAAGCACATGCATTACAAACCTGTGATAATTTTCCAAATACTACTACAAAAACTAATAATAATAATAATAATAATAATAATAATAAATATGTAATATTTTAAAAGTTTGGAAGCATGCCACACTAGAGATTGTTGGGCTTAATATATATCACCTGGAATATCTTTTAATATTTGTCCATTAAGTTGCAGCTTTGAAAACTCAAATCGATAATCACAACTGTGGATGCTCAAGGCTGATACCAAAACTGGGATTATGATGTTCAGAGCTGAGCTTGAACTCTAAAAGGAAATGCAAGCAAGGTGTACTTCAAATTAGATAAAGAAAGAAAATAGGATGCATTTCTTCTCTCTATTTTTGTTTCTATTTTTATTCAAGAAGAACAATGATAAATAGGGATGTAGTGGCTTTTACTGAAGCAAAACACAAAACAAAGCACTTTTTGATGTCCTTTCTTTGAATCTCCATCCTTAAGAATTTCACAAATTCTTAACACATTCAAAAGTACAAAAATAGAATTTTATAACATGTTTAAAATATATTTTAAATATTTCTAAATAATCTCATATGAAGCATATAACAATTAAAATTATTTCCACTTAGTTTCTTCTAAACTAAGAACTTAAATTTGATCCAACAATCTACTTACAACTGAAAGACATTTATTGGAATATATAATTATATAATGCTTATGGGTCATATTACCATGTGAACATCAAAGGCATTTACAACCAGAACATATCCAAAACATCAAAAATACATTTCAGGGCAAGAAATTCTCCTTATTCTCCTGTTTAGAAATGAAATGAGTTCAAAACTACCATTTGATTAGTACAAGATTTTCATTAAAAAGTGGAAAAGAGTTTGCACAACTGAATATTTTCAAGGAAAGTAGGAACTGGCAAACTATAATTCATTTAGCAAAATATGTCCATGTAAATATAAAACATTCTAAGTGTTCTTTATTTATAATTTCTGACCCTATTAATAAGTGTATCTATAGACATGCATTCATATTGATAAGTTTTCCTTTCAAATGTCAAACTCTGAAAGATATATCCATAAATTTTTGATAAAATAAACATTTGATGACTTAAACTTTATGCAGTCAAAATGAATATAACAGATATAACACAATTTTATCACACTTAGGCATATAGTCAAAGGATTCTAAATCCTAATACGAATGTCAGAAAGTATAAAATATGTCCATTTCTTGAAAAACATTATTTTTACTATGTTGTTCCCTCATATACCTGATTTACTTATGTACCTAAACAAAAGGCAGATGCAGAAATTTCAAAATAAATTAATATAAATTATTTCAAAAGCAAATATTTTTAAAAGTCACTATAGCATATACATCAATTCATTTATACCAAACTACTAAAGCAAATTTATTGAAAACGAATAATTACACTCCATTTAACACCAAAAATTTAATCACAGTGATACAGGGAATAAGAAAATAAATGTTCACATAATATGCTGAAATTAATTGATTTGTCATAAAGATTCTGCTATTTACTTCTAAAACTTTCACTTTTCAAAATATTGTGCTGACTTCAAGAGGTATGAAATAAACTGCTTCCTCTTTCCTCTACCACATAATTATATTAGAGAGGTATCATTTTTGATGTACATGCCAATCACTGGCATATCCTTGACAACAGTCTGAATCACGCCTAATCCATTTCATTTATTAAGCTCTATTTTAGAAAAATAGAGACCCTCTTATTTGAGCTATGTAAAAAATAAGGATAAATAAAAAAAGAAACATTTGAAAGGCTTATGCTTATTTACTAACATATTCAAGGTTCAATGGCTACACAAGGATGTTGATTATTATATTCCAATACTTTACATGAAAATATTTAATTTCTGTATTAATTGGGTACCAGTTGACATATAAGGTACAACTAGTATATACTGAAGTATGACCATTTTATCCTTACTAAATTGTGATAACTAAATGACAACAATAACAAAAATAAAGAAATGTACTGAAGTAGAGAAATAATCCCCAGTGTATGAAAGGCCTATCAGTCTAGATTCTATTTTTCATAAAAAATACCAGGGAAGTTTATTCTCAATATAGGCATTACTAACCCACTCTCAATATGTTTTTGACAAACTTCTTCCTTTGGGGAATATATACATTCTCAGCTCACAAGTAGTGCCATGTTTAGGCATATTTAAGTCTACCTTCTAAAAGAAATATTTGGGAATCCCTATAGAATTTATCCCCAGACTTTAGGAAAAGAAACACAATGCTTTCCATTTTCCACGTGCTGAGAAAACACTGAGATCTGAAGTAGAACCTAACAGAGATGTGATAGTTAGAGGAAAATATCCATCCCCATCCAAGAAACTGTTCACATTCGGGAGCTGCTGGAAGAAGGAAACTCAGTTTTTCCAATGAAACAATACTGAATATATCCACCACAACCCATGGCAGGTCCCATGTTCAGGTACAGTCAGCCAACACAAACCATGTTCCTGGCAGATTTGATGTTGTTTTAAAGAGAGAGAAAGAACATGAAGTTGGGTGGATAGAGAGGTGGGGAAAGGTCTTGGAGAAGTTGAGGAAAGAGAAAGAACATAATGAAGTGTACTGAATGAAATTCTCAAAGCAAAAATAAAAACATTATTTAAAAAAGAAAGTCATTTTCAGAAAATATGCATAATAAATAAAATGTAAATCCTGTGTTCTAGAATATACAGATTGAGGATGCTCAGTTATGACAGATACAGACTATAAAATTATTCCAAATATAGTTTAATATTACTCTAATTAGAACACTCACATTCAATTTAAGAAACGAAACTGTTTCTCTTTAGAAAAGTTCTGAAGCAGCCTAATAAGAATACCATATTTAAGCAAAATATCCGAATGTACTAATTAAGCCTCAATATGCACACTTAAGCTGACTACAAATAAAATCAATCTAAAGTACCAAAGAGGAAAGTAGGAAGCACTTAAATGAAAAGTGAATTTGCAAATACATATCATATATATAGACAGATATATATATATTTATATCACATCATTAACTGAATTATGAATTATCCATTATATAGTGAGAATAATACTACATATATATGTGTAAGTGTCTGGGGTGTTTGAAGCAATAACAAAGTACAAATTTGTGCTCTCCTTCAAAAAATGTACTTTTGCTTGAACGTTAAAAAAAAGTTCAGCAGCATAATAAATACATTCAACTTACTGGGAGCATTGCTTTTAGTCCAGAACGGAGGAATTCATTCCTCAAATGAATTCGAAAATCAAGATCATACGGAGAAGTGACAAGTGCATTTATGAACTGCATGCAGGCCACCTACAAAGAGAAAGTAAATTCCATTTATACGTTGAGGTACAGTAAAGAAATATTTAGTTAAGACATGCAGATAACATGTTCACTAAAGGCATATGAAATGCAAATATTTCTGCATGTATAATGTAACTATGACTTTGTATTATAAACAAAATTAGCAATCAAGATCATGGTGCCCAACATAACTTTAACAATGATATGACAGTTAAGTGTGTTTGCTTAGCTAAACACTATGAAAGGATATTTAATTCACTCAAAGAAATCTCAATTTCCCAAATAATAAACACTGAGCCCTTTGAAGAGATCATGAAATGCATCCTTCATATCTGGTTGTCCACAGATAGTAAAATAACTAAATTCTTCTTAGCTATAAATACATTTCCAGTGTAAACCAAAAAAATATGAAACTACATTATATAACTTGGAGATATCACTATATTAACTTGCATTCTTCCTATGAAAGTACATTAAATGGATGAAAGTATATGAGCAGAAGAGTCGACTACAAGGAAACTCAGGGAAAATACCAAATTTTAAAAAATGATAAGCATATATAGATAGAGGAATGAACCAAAACTATTGGAAAAACACTTTGATAAAAATATTACATATGTATGTTGACTTGACTTCAACACATCTTACATTAGATGTTAGTTTTTCAAAACATTGAGAAAACATTAAAATGTATATTGCTTTATTTTTGTATCAAAATGTCCTATATTCAAGTTATTGGCCAAATAAAGCTAATGAACCAAATCTAGTATCAAAAGTCAAATGTTTTTTGTTTAAAAGAGAAAATTGAGTTTGTTAATAAAATTACCAGATACACAAAAAGGAACTGAACAGTGTATTCCAATTTCTAGACATGCTCAGGTATTAACAAGAACATTTAGACAACTAAATATGTGCCATAATCTTTGCGTCACCTTAAAAGAAATACTGGATATGCTATTAGGAATTTTAATTCTAATTGAGTAAGGCCCCTCCTTTATACAATAAGAAATTGAGTAAACCTTCATAGAGCCTCAATAGGCTAGTATACATGTTTATATATTGTGTGCAGTGCTATATTAATGTATTTTCTTGAATGAGTCTTGTTAAGTTACAATTATGACATGACTGAACAACCCAAAGTACATGCCCAATTGAAAATTAATAGGCAGAAAAGTTGCCATCTGCTAGGATTCTTTTTGCCAGAAGAAATTCTAGCTTAATGACATATACTATTAATACCTCACAAGTTAATGATAACATTCTCATAAGAAACAGGTTAATCAGTCTTGTAACAATATCATTATAGAAACAAAAGCATTTTTAAGTACATGAAAAATAGTAAAAGTCAAAATTAGTGACTACATCAATATCAATATATTATATATTACTATAAAGCTATCACTGCTATTAAGAAGTTTATAGATAATATACACAAACATGGCTGAATATTTAAAAAAGAAGTTGAATGCAGAGTCTACTATATAAAATAAGGAGATGATTTAAACCAGTAGTCAAACAAGGAAAGGCAACAGAAGTGCCATTTATTGTTTACCAAATTCTACAAGATATCTCATTAGTAACATATCAACTGCAAACTAAAACTGCTAGGGAAGTACTTTTAAAGACTTACTTACTAGAAATGTAAGAAAAAACTGTTATTTTTCCTCATCTAAGCTATAGTTATGCCTTTCCTAGAATAATAACTTAGGAATTAAAAAATAAGTTATCAAAACTATCTTAAATTAAAAATTAAATAGTTATTTCAAGAAGCACAACCATTATTATGAAATACCATTGTGTGGATCCAATATAAACAATACAAATAGCTAAATAAAAAATCCTAAACTCTTATCATCTTTATTATTTAATTTTTACAAATTACCAGACAATGTATTAGGTGCTTTACATAATTCACTATCTAAAGTCACTCTCATAGAAAACATGTGATGACTATTACTATTATATTTCTTTCACACATGGAAAAGGAAAAGCTTACAGCAGATAAATAACTTATGCAAGGTCAAATAGCAAAAAAAATTATATTTCTAAGTTACAATATTTTACTACAAATAAAAAACAATTCCAGAATGTTTCAGATATCTTAGAAACTCCACACATAGATTCATGCTAGAAAAGATTTTAAGGTTGTATAAGATGATAAAATTTATCTGTTGCATCAGGTTTCATCATGATTGGTGAACTAGGAACATCTACATTATAGCTATACATTAATTATAAAAGCATGAAATTAATTTAACAATAGGTTGTCTACAACAAGAAGGAGTTACCAAATATATAATGAAATTCAAATAAAAGTAGCAAAAGGAGAAAATGGGGCTGGGTTTAGAGTACATCCCATTCTTGTATACGTCCCATGAAGTAACATATAGAGAGCATCCCATCATCCATATTAGTGGCTTCTCTTTCCCTTTTGGTGTCCACCAAAGTGTTCTATATTCAGGGTGAATGTACATTAAAACACATACAAGTACATGTGTACAGGTTCACACACATGAACACTACAGAATTCTACTATTCAAAACAAGATATTTTAATCACAGATTAACATTAATAAGAATTAAATCAAGAATTCAACTTCACGGGAGACAGAGCCTGCCAGTGCTGATTGGGACCAAGAGGTGAGTATTCCCTTAGTGGAACACCCAAGCCTCTCAGTTCTGGGCCCAGGGCCACAGGCCTGTGCCCCCTGCACCAGCACCCATTGCAGTCCCAGTTTCAGGCCAGTAGGCAGGTCTCCTGCAGACTGCTTAGACCAACACCATCCCCCCACCATGCCCTGTAACCCTGAAACCCCGCCTCCTGCAAACTCCACTCTCCTGGGAGACAGAGCCTGCCAGTGCTGATTGGCACCAAGAGGTGAGTAGCCCCTTAGCGGAACACCCCAGCCTCTTGGCTCTGGGTCCAGGGCCACAGCCCTGTCCCCCCACTACCATCACCCATTGCAGTCCCAGTTTAAGGCTAGTAGGCAGGTCTCCTGCAGACAACTTAGACCAGCATCATCCCCCCACCAAACCCTGTAACCCTGAAACCCCGTCTCCCGCAAAATCCACTCTCCTGGGAGACAGAGCCAGTCAGTGCTGATTGGGAACAAGAGAGCCCTGCAGTGCTGATTGGGACCAAGAGACTCCATCAGCCCTAATTAGAATAAGAGCTCCCATTAGACCAAGAGTATCAGTCGGAAAAAGAGAGGCCTCCCGCAGACACAGACACTGCCTGCACCAAGTGGAGGAAGAAATGGGTAGA
>LZPO01116960.1:648952-680657 GCA_001675575.1 Neotoma lepida
GCATTCTCTTGAGACGGATGACCTGCTGTCTTGTCTCTGTTCAATCCTCAGCCCCTCGCTCAAAACTTGGAGGATAACTTGCAGTGCAGGCGCTACACAAGAAGAAATACAAGAAAATGGTAGGTCATGGTGGGAGAAGGAATTAGATTAGAGAGGTTAAGAATGTATAACAGCAAGATGAACATAGTGAAAGGCAATACAGAACTTGAACACATGTTTGAAAAGGACAGAGGAATGGGATGCAGAGAGCTTAGACAAACATATATCTTCTGAACTCAGAAAGATGTATAAGACAGTAGACAAATCATCAAAATGAGAAAAATGAAGAACCAAAGGTCCGAAGATAAAACTTTGTCTCATATACACAAATTATATATATATATATATATATATATATATATATGGACATAGATCCTAAATTCAGAAAGGGATCCATGAGAGGTGAGAAAGCTATCCTAAGAGGGAGGTCATTGAATATATTTGACATGAAAATGAAATGGGAGTTACTGGGGGAGAAGGAGATCAACATAGGATAGAGATGTGAGGAAAGGGGAGAAGAACAGAGAAGGATGGACAAAAGCAAAATATGTATGAAAATTTTAAAGTGAAGAAAATTGATTGGATTTATCATTATTTTTTAAAAGCAAATTTGAAAAAATATAAAATAAGCTCTTGTATTCAGCAAAAATAAGAACCATACATATACATAGGAATCTTTAGGTAAAACATAAACAAAAGGAAAAAAAAGGAAAGCTTAGTATCATGGAAGAGAATGAGAGAGCATTTAGAAAGTCCTGATTAATAAAGCCAAATAGTGCTAGAAAGCCAATGTGATATCTTTTAAAGTAGCCTGCTACTTTTCATACAATGAGAATCACTCTTACCTACCATCGTAATAATAAATACAACAATAATAAATTTCAACTTTGAAATAGACTGAAAAGTGAAAGTATACTTGAAGCCAGAATTTTTCTTGTTACAATGAAAAAGCAACTCTACTGTCCAAATTTGTCTACACAATGCTCCACTATTTTATGTAATTATATATCTATATATCTATATATTTATATCTATATCTATATCTATATCTATATCTATATATATGATGTAGTATAGGCTTGGGACTTACCTCATTGGCAGTTCTCTTAACTTCAGTGGTTTACTAAACTTCTATTTAGCTCTCCCTTGCTGCCAGGCTGTGTGTGGTCACATGGCCACATCTTGAGGATCTTAACGCATGGGTCTAGGAAAAATCCTCTCCCTACCCTCCAACTTGTGCCATTAGTCGGCCATGAACAGAAATTAGATCTCAGTCTCAATAAGATAATGCCAGAAAAAAGAAAGTTTGTTTCTGATTAAAGGCCAAAAGGTCTTTCTTGCCACGAAACTGGTTTGATAGACTTGATAATTTCAATGATGGCTTAATGTCAATGATTTTTACCTTTATTTCATTTTTTGGTCCTAATTCATATGCCAAGAGGAAAACTATACTAAGTGTGTGTTGTGGTGATATTTTATCTGTGTCCCCCAAGAAAGTTTATTTGAGGATCAGAGGAAAAAGCCCGCCACTATATTAAACAAAAAGGCAAGCAATGGTAGCACATGCCTTTAATCCTATCACTTGGGAGGCAGGGATCCATCTGGATCTCTGTGAGTTCAAGGACACACTGAAGAACAGAACCAGGCATGGTGACACACGCCTTTAATCTCAGTACTAACCATAGAGGTCTGGAGGTCTGTACAAACAGACAGGAAGTGATGCAGCTGGGTGAACAGAGGAAGTGAGAGGCAGAACAGAAAGGCATATAGGCATGGGTATATAGGAAGTAGGTCTCTTTGGCTGAGGATCTCTAAGTAGTGAGAACGTGGCTAGTTTATTTCTGCTTTTCTGATCTCTCAGTTTTAACCTCGATATCTGGCTCCAGGTTTTTTGTTAATAAGACTATTTAACACTTCATCCTACAATGTGTGGTATGCCTGAGTGAAGCTACCACACATTATGAAAAATATATTTGGTGAAATACTTTTGTGTACCATATCCAATTATAACAGAAGACTTTCTCCATTATACTAATTTACTAAAAAAACAGTTTAATATGTAATAAATCAGGCTACCACACTTCTCTCCACAACTCCTGAAATCCTACAAAGACATGGCAGCTTTCTGACTAATACTAGCCCAGGAAAATGGGCTATTTTAATATGCTAATCATGTTACATTCTCTACCCATAAAAGAATATTGAAGGTCAGTTTACTTTAAATTTACTTTGAATTTTCCTGTCTCACTACATAGAAATAAAGTTCAAGCAGATGACTGCATTGTCTTCTGTCTTCTTTTGTTAAATAACTTGCAGATTATGGGGGCCTCCATTTTCACACACTATAAGCCCTTCTTGCTTCAATGCTAACTTAATATTGCTTCTCTATTAGAAACATAGTATCAGTGAAATTCTTATCTTTCAAGGCCAAATTCAAGTATCACCTCATCAGATACTACTTCTATAATTCTCAGATTTGCAGTGTAATTTAAATGAGAAAACATATGTAAATTGTTTGTAGCATTATGTGTCATAGCACTCACAAGTGATATTTTTAATTTGTTACTTGTGGGAGTCCTATAATAAACCTAGTTAGGTACTCAAAGACATGAATTTGAATAGGGAGAGAAATGTGACCTTCACATGTATCAAGAGATTTGCTAGAACACAGCTATATATTAAGCTATGGAAGCAACTGAAAATATGCATGGAGAAAATATGCATGTATATTTATGAGCACATGCACATGTTGGTGAATACACACATATGAATATATAAGTAGATGGATGTAAAATGATAATTCATAAAGACAAGTGATAAAAAAAAATGGGGAAATGGTCCTGGGAAGTCAGAAGAGAAAAGAAACATTAAAAACATAGAATAAACAAGGGGTATTCAGAGACCACACAGAAAGAATGGTGCTCAGAGAAGCAAGGGAAATAAAATTTTCAAGGAGGACATGTGGATCAATGGTGACAAGTAGATACTATTGGGAAGAAATCATTGGATTTTGAAATTAGAGGACCATTAAAGATTTTTTTTAGGACTATGAGAAAGCTAAGTGGTGAAAGTTAATTTAGAAAATAGAGAAAATAAGTATAGATTATTCTTTAAGAGATATGTGCTACAAGATAAAAAGGCAGATGAGAGACTAGCAAGTGTAAAAATTCAGGTGATACAGTGTGGGAGAGCGAATAGTGCAACTAAGCTGAAGGTAAGGCAATGAAGAGAATACATATGTTGATGTGATTTATCCCCGATATGTTCCTCAAACTACTGAAGGTAATGAAAATCCTATCATAGCTGAGCTAGAAAACATCTGTAAGAAATTATTAGTTTAAAATATAATTAGTTCAGTATTTTAACAGAATTACTTCATGACATTCTAATAAGAGGTCTCAGGACACTACCAAAATAGAAAAGTAATTCTGTTAATATACTACACAAATTACATTTTTTAAACAACTGATTTTAATTTTTGTTTTTAATTTCAGTATTCTGAACATATTTTATAACTTTTACTGTATATTTTCTCATTCACATTAAATATGCCTAATAAACCCACTTCACAATGCTTGGGAGAATCGTAGGCTCTGTATATAATAAATTACTGAATTTTGTAGCTCATTAAAATAGGAAATTTCAAACTGTAGTTTGCATATGTTTGCATCCATAATCAGTATTCAACAATTTCTTGAATATTTACCAAGATGTCTATGATTTTTCCATATGGTACTTGTTAAACACTTGCTACTTAATCATTCTATTCTGTGCAGCACCATGAAGTCTAGAGAATGTCAGTAGTGTTTCACTGTCTGGGGTAAACTACTCTACAATGACAATGTCAATTTTTTTATGGAGGTGTTACTATAATGGCCATACAATACAATTCTAGGTGCTATATCAAAAACATTTAAGTTCAAACTATCATTCTAAAGCTTAACAGCTGTGTGATTCTTACAGAACTGATCACGTAGCCTCCCTGCACTCAGTTCCCTGATGAGTTCCCTGATGAGTAAACTGAAGATAATATCTAACACAGAATTGTGGCTGAAATTTCATTTAAATATTTTTAACTATGTAAATGTACTTATCCCACATATGGCAAATTGTTCCAAATGCAACCAAAACTTTGAATGTAAATAAAATACTAGAGTCCTGCTAAACTTTGGGATTAAGTACAGGCTTATATGCATGTCTGGCAGTGAAAGCCATCTAGTCAGGCAAGCACAGCCAACACAGCAACAAGGACAAAACATTGGAAAAGACATCTAAAAATGCACATTTCAGGCTTTCCCTAGAAAGTATGAAATTTTATTGAGACTAAAACTAATAATACGAAAAACTGTCACAGATAGGAAAACACTAGGGGAAAAATCTCAATTTTAAAAACACCAGTGCATAAGAGCATATGATAAAAGTTTATCAATAGCCTCATCATAGTTAAAGTAGAATACTTTTAAAAGATCTTTACATATCTAAAGAAACATTATGCACAGTTTCACAATACTACAGATTCTCTTTAGGTAAGCCAATTCATCTGTTGGACACAGTTTCCAACTGTGACAAAAAAAGATGTCAATACTTCATAACACAATAAAAAAGAAAAGTCGATAGTGTTTGTTTCCCATCAAGTAGAAAAATTTCCTATGTATACTCACTATAAAATAACTTCAAAAATTAAATATAGAGGAAAAATCTCTTTGAATGATGACATAACATTTTAAAAGATATTTCATGGAGTATGTACACTATCTAAAACAAAGAGCACGTTGAGATCAAATTCTGGCTCTTCCACACTATGTACACTTATACAGGTGATGTAATCTCATTCTACCTAGCCACCTGATAGAGAAATGGATAAATACTTAGGAAGCTGATTTGGTAAAAGAATTAAAACAAACTATATAGACAAAATAAAATGTGCCATTCAGGAGCTCTTGTCCCTAAATATGGGAAATGAACATGACTTCTCATCCCTCAAGACCAAAGTAGCCTTTAATAAAGTAGATATTTCCTAAAATCATTAAAAACAATGGATTTTGTCATTTTTAAAATTAAACATGTTTATTCTGGGTCTACAGAGTTTTCACAGGGTCCTGGACACATGGGGATACAATTCAATTCCCTCTGCATTGGTGAGTCAGATTTATGATTGTTGTTTGAAATGCACAAAAAGAAGTATGCTGAATTCTTTTTTAATTGTTTGTTGGTTGTTTATAACCCAGGCTGGGCAGGACCATGTGAGCCTCCTGACTCAGATATCTGGCTATTAAAAAGAATACCATGTTATGACACTATACCTGACTATTCTCTTATATTTCCACAAAAGCATACAAATTTTATTAAATTAGTCAAATAGTACTGACTGAACTGCATGCCCTTTGGCCCAGCTTACTGCTAAAGCTTCAATTTCTCAATAATTATTATAATGCATGCCATATAAGTAATGGTGAATTAGTAAATAAATTTAAACAAACAAAACAAAAAAAATTGTACTTTTACATTCCATTCTATTAATGCCAGCTAAAAAGGAGTTGGTATAATGCAGGTACTCAAAATATAACTCTTCAAGTCATTAATGACAAAACGACCCAACCTGGAGTTGTAATGCTTCGTGGTTTTCTAGTCCTTCCACAATTGGTGAAAATCGTTCTCTGTTATTTCTTTCAGCTGTAGCAGTGATGGCACCCAAAAGTTTGTCTAGACTACAGATATAACAAAAGAAAACAGAAATGAGAAATATTTCATATGATGAACACAGTTCATTCTCTATTTTATTCTTAGTGTTTGACATTTATATAGACCACTGAAATTTTCACATAATTTTAATGGACAAAACTTTCAAGTATTTTTAGTATATAACACAATGTTTTAAAAATATCCCTGTTATGGAATAGTTAACTGGAGCTATATATTAATTCACATGCTAATTTTTCTCTGTATGACCTGTTTGTGTTTGTGTTCTAAACGTTTATCTACAAACTTGCACTTTGCTTTCTTTTTATTGCGTAAGTTCATTTCAAGTGAAGTTACCATACAAGATAAAGTAAAATACAATGATACAATAGTACAAAGTATCTAGTCGATTCATTTAAAGAAGCCAAACTGGGGTCTGGAGAGGTAACTTAGCAGTTAAGAGCACTGGCTGCTCTTCCAGAGGATCTAGTAAACTTGATAGCACCCAGTGGTAATTCACAACCAGATATAACACTTCATATTGCGAACAAAACTGCATAATGTGCAGTATAGTAGAGTGTCTATGCATGCATGTCAAGCACCTGTGTGCACGTGTACGTGCATGTGTGTGTGTGTGTGTGTGTGTGTGTGTGTATGTGTGTGTGTGTGTGTATCTTCTGTGTGGTACATCATGTGTGTGTCTTGTGTGTGTCTCTGGTGTGTTTCCCAAAATAACTTTTTGAATTTAACACATTTCCAATTGACTAATGTTATCTTGAGACAAAATTCCATTTATTTATTTTATATTAATCTTTAAATATTTAGATTATATAATATCCAAAAAAGGTAAAATACATACAAAATAAGGATGTCAAGCAAAAATGTTCTAAGATCTCCTACTATTTTTCTGCAAGTTATCAAAAAGTAAAGACACTAAGTTCCCAGGTGTCATTTTTCAACACAACAAATAGAACATGTTAATACTTACATGTTTTCTTCCCCAACAATGCAAATAGCAGAAAGTATTTTTAGTATTTCAGTCATCATGTTGGGTTGTTTGGGGTCAATTGCTCTTGCCAACAATAAAAGACTCCTCTCATCTCCTAGAATCCTTTGCAGTCCAAACTAAAATACAAACAAACAACACTGAAATGTTTATAGAACATATTTTTCATTTAACATAAACCCAAAATAAATAAAATTAAAAAAAATACCTTCATAGTGGCATTAGATATCTAATCATGTAAATTCTCCTCAATGCAGTTATTCACTTATATTTTATTTGAAATGATTACATTTTAGAAATTTTATAGCTTGAATAAAAATGATTTCCATTATTTCTCAATAAAGTTTTTGAAAATATTTAGGGGAAATATGGGAACAATTAGTATTTCTCTAACAAACAATATATCAAACATATACTGACTGAAATTTTTAAAGTAAATTTTTTTATGTCATGAGATATCCTTAGGAAAGTCTGGAATTTGTGGTTAAGTTTTCCAATATATTTGCATCAAAAACTAAAATAAACACAGGAGGCAAAAATGCTAAAGTTTTTCAAGTATACTATATGTGAACTGGCTTTTTGGAGCCCATTCCCTATGGAGGGATACCTTGCTCAGCCTTGATGCAAGGGGGAGGGGCTTGGTCCTGCCTCAACTTGGTATGCCAGACTGTATTGACTCCCCATTGGAGGCCTTACTCTCCCTGAGGAGTGGATGGTGGGTAGAGGGGGCAAAGGTGGGGGGAGCGAGAGGAAGGAAGGGAGGGAGGGGGAATTGTGGTTGGTATGTAAATTTTAAAAAAATGAAATAAAAAGTATACTATATGCTAGTTGAAGTAATAAATATATGATATGGATTTTTCCCTATTTTCTTGCCCTTTACATCATTTCTTAGGCAGCAACACCATCATGGACTCAGAGACCTAGCACTTGGGTTTCCTTACATACCACAGTTAGGCAAGTAAAAAAAAAAGCAGTTTGCCTTATTTTCTAGGCATGAACCTGGTTTATAGCCACACGCATTCACAAATGCCAATAGGTAGATTTTCAAATCAAAAATGAATGTTCAGGTACTGCTTTGTTCACCTTTGTATTACAAAGTATATTTCTGTTTTCTCATTAAAAGCTTGCTTCATTTTACAGTTAGTTCCATGGCAACATTATATTTCATTGGTAAACATCACAAGATAACATTTGGCAAAGTACCAAACATATGAACAGCATGAAGGTTCTTACTTTAAATTCTAAGAGAAAATGGGGCCAGGCATATGTTCCCCCTTTTTGTCTTTTTTGGTTTTTTGAGACAGGGTTTCTCTGTGTAGCTTTTGGAGCCTTTCCTGGAACTCACTCTGTAGACCAGGCTGGCCTCGAACTCACAGAGATTCACCTGCCTCTGCCTCCCAAGTGCTGAGATTAAAGGCGTGAGCCACCACAGCCAGGCCCAGGCTAAACTTCTTAAATATGAATTTATTGTGGGCCTTAATAAATAAGGGAACATGTAGACTTTTATTACAGTTTCTGATCCAAGTAATGTCAACTTCAAGGGCCATTTAAGTAATTTCAGATGAAATTTACCTTCCTCAAATTGGAAAATGTATTCCAACTTAAAATGAATATATCACTGTGTGCTTTCTATTCAGAAAGTCTGTTTTATGCATTGTTTCACATGCCTATAATTTAAAGGACTCGTTTATTCATGTGCTGAGGATATATATCCAAATCATAAACATAGCTTAACAAAAATTCCCATTTAGTTTAGAATAATTTAAATTAAATCATCATGTTCTTCAAAACTACCAAACATATAAGAAAAAGAAAGTGAGTCTTGACATATCTGAGTATCTCCTGTGGGAATAGGGCTGTATAGGAAATCCTACTAATATAATTTTCTTTAGTCAGTATTCTAATTTTAATTAGTTGTTATCCTACAAAACTATGATAGTTGACAACATGAATCAATAAGAATGTAGAACAAAAGCTCCCATAGCTAAATTACAGAGGAGGAGACTGATTAGCCAGAGGGTAAGTTATTTTTCAAAGGCCCTGTCTGCTTAGGACTGGCAAAATGTGATCTGCATCTCTGATTTCTAGTACTGTGTTCTCTTTTGATAATGCTACTATTTTTGTCAGTTGCAGAAAGAGGTCCTTCTTGAGCTATGAAGAAACAATGTTCAATTAAATATATTGTCGTTAGTCATTAGATTCCATGACATGTGATATCTAAAGGCCAAAGGCACAAAAGAGAAATTCTGTACCACTACTGATGGGAGTTTTCCTATAAGAAACTTCCAAATGGGTGAGCAAGATAGCTCAGAGGATAAAGGTACTTGATAAAATACATGAAACCAAAGTTGGATCCCTGGGACCCACATGGTAGATGGAGAGAAGTGACTCCCTCAAGTTGTACTCTGACCTTCAAGTGCATGTATTGGTGCATTATATACATCCATAATTAAATGTAAAAAGATAATAACTTCAAAAAATAGCAGTAAAAGTGGATGTGATGAAGGAGTTCATTAGCAACCATGTACTGCATGTACCAATAAAACCGTTAGGCTGATTAATATGGGCATATGATACAGATAGTAATATATAATTGCATATACCAAAGAACAAGTATTTGTATATTACTTAAATATATAGTATTATTGCATTGATTATTAATAGCTATGATTCACATTTAGCAAGTTCCTGGTTATTGCTATAATTACTTATTTCTATTAAGTATTTTGAGATTATTAAAATACCACCTAAAGGTAATTAATATAATTAAGCAAATTAATTAATCAAAGTTATTTTATCTGTATGTCTCCACAATATTGTATAATACAAACAATATTCTACATATACAAAAATGCAATCTATTTTCCACAGATTGCATTTATGCACGTTAAATCACTGAAATTGAAATAACACTCTTATCAAACTAGTTGAATCCCTACCCTTGAATTTTCCTTTTCAATGCAATAAAACTTCTTTTTCCATATGGAAATGGTATTCAACTTATGACATTTAAATCTCCATACTACTAGGGTTTAAGAGATGCTTCAGTAGTTAATAGTACAATGCTCCTCATATGGAGAATCCAGGTTCGATTCCCAGCACCCACATTAGGCAGCTCAAGCCTGTAGCTTGAGTTCTAGGGGATCTGATTCCCTCTGGCCTCAAGGGGCACCTGCACGAATGTGCTGCACTTAAACTCATCTAGCAACACGTACACATAAATAAATATTTAAAAATAAATAAACTATGATATCAGAAAAGGAAAAATATATTATTAAATTTGAGAGCTAAACTAATATTGTTGGCATAATTGCAAAATATGCCAATAAATATTGTGCAAAGCAAAATACACTTTTAAAACAACTTATAGTTAACTCACAATGATCTGCATTATAAACATATTATTAAAACTTGAATGAATACCCACTGATTTATCTCTTTCTTACTTTCATAATGTCAAGCAAGCTCTCCCCTTTTGTAACAGAGAGATAAGTAAACACCATTTACCTTATTATTCATAAATGCTTTCAGGCACTGAATGAGTTTGTACTGATTCTTCTTGTCGATATTTTCTTGCCTAAGTCAGTAAGAAAAAAAAATATTATGTTGTGCTTAAAATTTTTCCCATGTATGAAAGGTTTTAAATGTTAATTCTTACTGTTTTTTGTCCAGAAGCTTTTCCAGCACATCCAGTAAAAGTCCAAGTCCTTCATGGCCAAAGTTGTTAACCCAGCTAAGAAATGAAAAGAATACATAAGTAACTTCATATATTTAGCACATTAGATATTAAAATTAATTTTTTTGCTGTCAAACATGATAATCCATCCTTACTAATTATGTGTTTTTTTTCTTTACCCTCTGATACAAGTCTTGACTCTAATGATGACCCTGGTATAATCATCTAAATCCCAGACCTATCTTCATGGTTTCCGTGCCCCTATATTACATTGCATAAGATAGGTTACCAGCTTCACATACTTAAGCCAGAATTTATGAGCGAAGTTTATCTTCCGTTATTGCCACTCCCCCAAATCAACTCCTCCTCCACTCTTCAGTATTCTCTTAGTAACACCATTACCCTATGATTCCCTCAAACTTGAAATACTGGCTTAATTGTTTGACCTGCCTTTGTCTTTCACCTTTTCATTTATTCTGCTCATTTCATAAACAGCTGTTGAACATCTGCAAGGTACCACATGTGTATATAATACAGATATAATGGGCAGCATAACTAAGCCCTTATCCTCATGGATTCTACTAACTACAAATAGAAAGATAACAAATATGTAACCAATTATATAGCATCAGTGCTTTGTTGCAAGGAAGTAAAATAACCATTGCTAAACAACTGAAATGCCAGGATGCTTTTATTTAATACATAACCAGGGAAAGATCTTTGATAAGATGCTACCTAAACAGAACACCGAAGATAAACAGGATTATATGAGTAGAAGGATTATCAGAAAACTGCTTCTATAGATGTTAAATACTGTGTTTTGAATATTTCAGAACCTCTCTAGGAAGAAATGAATTAGTGGGGTTGGGAAAATGACACAATATTAAATCCCAGTTTTGTTAGAGTACTAGGCCTTTGGGTATCTAATTATAAATGCTGCTGCTGCTGCTTCTTCTACACTGCTTCCTCTAAATGCCCCTCTGCCCTTTTCATTGTTTGCAATAAACCATAATTTATACTAGTTACCTTTATTTTAACATGACTGAACTCAGCAGGGTTCTGTGTAGCTTCATTTTTTTCTTTTGTTCATTTTACATTTAAAATATCTGACTGACAACATTTAACCACATTCCTCAGTCAAAAACCCACCTGGATTCCCTCAACAATCCCTTAGCCTGATATTTTCATAAAACCTCAATCTACATTTCCAGACTGAAAATTTATACCACATCGGCCAAGAGAATCAGACAAATGATCATTCCTGGAGTTCTCTCTGAACTTTGTTAGCTTATTTATTCTTTCTTCCAAAAAGGAAACCACAATATCTCTCAAAGCCTCCAAGTCTCAAATGACCATTTTTAAACTGTTAACTATCTCTCCAGCCCATGGAGATCTTCAAACAAATGAGTTGTTCTTTAAAACCCCTACACATAATCTTATCTCTTGATGTCTGGCATGTTTTTTATCATATACTTTACTGATTCATTGGGATTATAAATTCCATAAAGACAGGATATTTCCTCAGTCATTTCTCTATCGTCCATTGTCCCATTAGAGTAGCTTACATATATGACATATTTGTAAACAATAAATATTTACTAATTTAAATTTAGTACTTTATATAACCACAAAGAATAGGCAATCTCATATTGCCCAAGGATTTTACAAAACTAAATAAATACACAGATGCTTGTAAAATAATCATTAGAATCTCTATTACCTACAGATATACAGACAAATGTTAAAACACTGGGGAGAAAATACTAGGTTTCATTCATGCTAGGCAAGTACTATACCACTGTGGTACATGTACTGCTGGGATACCACACATATTGAGACCATGTGCATATTTACATTTCATAGTCTTTAAATTTTCTCTGGTTTTAATGAGACTGGCCCCCAGAGGCTCAGATATTTGAATACTTTGATCCTTAATTAGTAGAACTGTTTGAGAAGGATGAGGAGGTATGGCTTGTTGTATCAGGGCTGTCACAGTGGGGCAGGCTTTGGGGTTTTGAAAGCTCATGACTGTGGGAGACCAGCTCCCACCCTTATTGACTCCAGGGACTCTTGAGGAGTAAGGGATTTAGATAGAAATAGAGGAGAGAGAAACAGATAGAAATGCAGGATAGCCTCGAGTGGGCCTGGATCCTTATCTACTGGCCCTGAGCTTTATTCAAAAGGACTTTTTATAACAATGCCAAGAAGAGAGGCAAAAGATGCCCCCCTTGCTAGATACAGCCAAGTATAGACCCTTACGGACACCTGGTACTCAGGCCCATGGTCCAATCATCCTCTTATGCAGTCCTGCTTGGAAAAGCCACTAGGAAACGTAGGTGGGCTCCCAACACATCACATTCCCAGTTACCTGTGCTTCATGTTCTGGATCAAGATGTAAGCTCTCAGCTATTGCTCCAGCACCATGGCTGCTAGACCACCACCATGATCCCTGCCATAATGGGCATTCTAACTCTCTGATACTATAAGCCCTCCCAGTAACCTTTTTTCTTCCATAAGTTGTAATCATTATAGTATCTTATCACAGCAATCAAAAAGTAACTCAAGACACTGTCCATCTCATATCTATCTACAATGAATATATCATCATGGTAAGAATCTATATTTCTGTCAGATTATCAGTGAGAGTCATCAAATTATTGAAGAAGATATGATTTAAAATAGGTGAGATTAAGAACTAGTCACATCCACATCCACAATATAAATGGAAGCTCATTTTAAACTAATGTGGCTTTAATTTTCATAATGGAAAGAAGAAATCAATATGGCATTGTAATGATGAGTTGCAATGAGCTACTATTCAATTGAGGCATGTAATCATCCACTGCAATGAGCTATTTTCTCTAAATACTGAATAATCAGTGGGGTAGTGACAGAAAGATAAAGAAACATCAGTTCTAAGTATAACATGCTGTATTTAATCTATCAGAGAGAAATTTGCAAATATCATCATAGAACAATAACCTTAACATAGTCCAAACAAATCTATATATACAGCCTTCACTATCTGCCTTGACATTTGAGAAGAAACGAAAATCAGTAATTTCTTCAAATTCAACACTTCAAAATAGTTTTTGAAATTCTAAATATTACTCATATTTCTTTTACACCCAGAACTATTAAAATTATTAGGATTGTTTCTTTCTTCCTGTAAGAAATTATTTGATGGAGGAGAATGATTTATATTTATTCATTTGAAATCTGTCACCCACACATCCCAGACTACTTCAAAATGCATGGTTAAGATCATTTTGTATTCATTCAGTGAAAATTATTTTTATCCAAATAAAAGATACAATCATGAAACATAAGGGTGAGAAGACAAGTTTACTTCTTAAAAGTTATGGAGTACAAAATCTCAACTGAGGATGCATCTGACCAATGGGAAGAGGAAGCCTCGTCGGAGTCTTTCAGAGTTATTGAAGTAGAAATGGACCAGAAGAGGAGTTTGCTGGTGAGGGTGAATTAATCATGATGCATCCTGATAATTCTCAGGAACTCAATAAGTATTTCCCTGCACCTTTTTTTTTTTACTAATACCATTTCTCTCTTCCAGGCATTAAGCACTGTGTAGCCTTTAGTTAAATTAACTCTGTGCATTAATTGTAGTACACATATGCAACAAAAATATACAAAGACAAAAAAGACAGGATGAAAGAGTTTAAATTAAAACAAAATGTTGGCTTGTTTACATAGCTGGGCATTTTTTGTTTTTTTGTTTGTTTGTTTTTTAAACTATAACACCAGAAGTAAGTGTTGCTGTAATTATGTACCTCAAACCAACAGCATCAACATCATTGTAAATGTGCTAATAATTCAAGTTGTGGGGCACTGCCCAAGAACTATGGGATCAGTCCCTAGAGGAAGGGAGATGGCAGCAAAGTATGTTTTAAAAGTGATTACAAGTGATTTTAGTGCTTGATCAATTTCATAACCACTGGCATAGAAAAGGTTTGTTAAGAAGTAGAGGAACCCTTTTGGAAGCAAGACACGGGCTCAGAACTCTAAACTGCTATATATACCCTCCCAAGCACAAACACTCTCACTACCAGAAGACATAGAAAGGTTAGAAATCCAGTTGAAGCACATAAAGCTGAAAAGTTTATAAAATATAGCTCTTAAAGAATATTAATTGGACTAGGTAGAACCACAATAATACAGTTGATGACTGTATTTAAAATCTGACTTGGGTATTATTACACTTTAAGACATAAATTTCCACATACTATCACAACCAGAATATAAGAAGTTCCAATTCACTGTGGATAATAAATTTGTGAGAGACATAAAAATAGAGAATAATACTGAAAAAAAAAACAGAAGAAAAAATGAAGAATATTCTTTTGTAACTTCCATAACCATCTAAAAACAGATTTCTTTCCTTCCTTTTTCCTGAGTCACAGTTTACATGAGTGTAGCATAACTTGCCAGATAGCACTCAACAGGACCAGTACATATTTGTGTATAACATCTGGGTATCAGTTGTACCAAGATCTCACTGAAGAATTCATGATTTCTACAGAACTACATTGAGTTTATATCTATAAACATAATATGAATGCCTTCATTATTTACAGTCTAGTTCATAAGTTTATGTAGGACATTGTGTAATTCATGCTATTATTGATTTTTAATATTCTGAGTGTCATAAAAAATCAATGAAGTACTGCGAAAGAAAGAGATCCAGAGTCTAACAGAAATTTTTACTCAAAATTTAGGTAAGGAAGTTTATCAGCAAAAATGGAGAAAAAGAAAATGTATGTTAAAGGGATTGGAGAATTTTTTTAATTTTGTTTTGTTTTTACAAAGGAGACATTCAAATTAAGAGGCCTCTTGACAAGGTACATGACACCCATCTAAGCTGCTGCATGTGGAAACTTCTCAAAGGACACCATAGTAGAACCAAATAAAATAAAGACAAGAGAAACCCATGCAGGACATTTAATCTACAAGTAATAAAGAAGGTGGAATTTGAGATGAAAAATAAGCCAGGAAATACGTTTTATTTTCTTTGTTTTTGTTTGTTTGGTTGTTGTTGTTTGGGGGGTTGTTTTTGTTTTTTGACAGAGTCTCTCTATGTTGCCCTGGCTGTCCTGGAATTCACTGTATAGATCAAGCTGGTCTTAAACTCACAAAGATTCTCCTGCTGCTGCCTCCCAGGTGCTGGTAGCCCTAAGACATTACTTTAACAACATGTCTAAAAAGTGGCAGTAGGTATAACACAGTACAAAATCTGGTATGCTACTGAAGAAGTTAAACTTTAAAGACCATCTCCAAAGTTTATTTGACAGTTAAGAAAACATTCCACCATCCATCAATGGGCTGTACTCAGAGTACACACACACAGTGATAACTGAGCCCACACAGTTTAAATGCCAATGTTTTATAGAATAATAGATGTAGATTCTAATTCTATGTATTATATTCTTTATGGATATACTTATACATATATGCATGCTTGGGTTCCACATAAGTGTGTGTGTTTGTACTCTACAAATCTGCATTCCTCTTGCTTGGGACTCTTAAGTAACTGGCATTACAAACCAACACCACCAACACAGGTTGAAATTTGTTTTCCATGTTAATTTAATGCAGGATTGAAAACAGCACCTGCACACAACTTCTAACCATGAAATGGAAAAAATGTATAAGATAGTATGATCAAGTTAATATTTATTTTCTAACATATTACAAAGTAAAACTTTGAATGTACTTCGAGTCCAGTAGTAGAAAGTATAATATTAGTTTTAGACATAAAAGATTTCAAAAATATTAATACAAATTTTCACCATTTAATGAAAAGTAGTTTTACAAAATATGTAGAAGACTAACCCATATTAGATTTTACCTGTTGATTATTTCAAAACTAAGAGATCAAAACTAAATATTTGGAACTCACATTACATTAATAGTTACACTATTATTCAAAACTTCTTGTATATTTCATTCAGACAATACCTAGTGCTACCAGTTCACGCCATAAAGCTATGGAAATTATACTGGTGTGTGTCTGTGAGACTGAGGAGGGGGTTATAGTTCATGCACAATCTTGAATGTATGTTATTGCTATTGGTCTTGGTTATCTTTCAGATCTTGTTGGTAAGTATGTACTGCTGAAGACAACACATTCATGAGTCATAGAACATAGAAAAATCAAACTGGTATTGATCTTGAAGCTTCATTGCTACTACCTAGCTTTCATAATCCTGGAAAATGTTATACACACTACAGAAGGAGAAAAACAATCATTAATCTTGTTTGGCTATGAACCCTGTCTGTGAGCTATCATAACTACTGGGCTGGCAAGGTACAAAAGCATCATAAATGCCATGGGAAAAATTAACCACTTTCTGATTGGATTTGAGGCCCACTCCACAATATGGATCCCATAACTGGCACCATTATCAGGATCAAGAACCTGTGACTAGACAGGTCATAGGCCCTAGGGGAGAACCTATTTCTGTTACTCTGCTTAATGGACTTAGTATTAAACCAACTCCCAATGATACTGTTATACCCACAGATAAATATATCTCTCAAATTGCATCATAGAAGTTTCTTTTCACGGTAGATGATTAACACGTAGAACTGGAACTCATCAAGGGGCAGAGAATAATAATAGATTGTGCTGTGCGTAGCCCTAAATTAGAGATCTATATCACAGTCTTTCCTCCCAAAGCTCAAAGATCACAATTGCAAAAGTGGAGTTGGAAAGACTGGAAGAGCCAGAAGCAGTCGGTGATTCAAATGAGAGGGTGTTTTCCATATGCAATAAATCATCTACACAAAGGAACTCACAGCAGCTGTGACAGCATGCACAGGACCTGTTCAAGTTCAACATAGGCAAATTCCCAGCATGGAGTGCGAGATGGCAGCATGAAGTTCTACCCCTAGGTCAGGGGCCATTGTTAATTGATACATGACTGGAAAAGGATAGTTATTTTTTGTTTGTTTGTTTGTTTGTTTTAATGATGGAGTTCCTGGTATGTAGATTGTGCTCCAATAGAAGGGCACACACCCAGGAATATATAGGCAGCATAAATTAGACTCAATGATTTAAATAAAAAATGAAGACATATAGTTGGGTGTGTATGGAAAGGAAAGTAGATCTGGAAGTAGTGGGAGTGAAAACAAACGAAATACAATGTATAAATTTTCAAAAACTAATGAAATATTAATTAAAAAAATAAAATATATTAAAGCTTAAAAACAGGAATTAATACTAAGCTTCCTGAACTTCTGATGTCATTATTTTGGAAGTGCTCACTTATATTGATCAACATGATCGATGATCCAAGGAAAGAAAACTTGACATGGAAGGTAAGTATAAAAGAACTCATATAACACTAAGTAAGAGAAAGCAAGATTCTCCCATATCTAGTTCTCTAGGGCAAATCAAAATGAGAAAAACTCTATAGATGTAGTTATTCTATCAAAGGAGGGAATGAAATTTTGTTCTTTTCCAGATCTACATATCTACATAAAGAATAATCTTCCAGTTTCACAAACCTTCAATATTTTATCCAGAATTAGATATTTATGCTCAGAATTAACTCATTGGATTTATGGCCTTGATATTTGGTGGGAGAGCAGTCTATTATACACATGCACAAATATAAAAGGACATAGGGATCACATGTTCAATTTGATTAGATTCGCTAGATTTACAGCAACCTTACAATGGAGTTAAAACTAAAATTAGAAAATTCTACACTAAGTCTCCTAAGTTGTAAAAGCAATTGGTCTCATGTGAAGGAGTGCAATATCAGTCATGTCATCCCTTCACCACTGTTTGTGCAGTGCTAAAGGCTAGCAGAGAGTGCTATGTGTTCTGTACAAAGGATTTAATTTCTCTCTAATGGTGCTCAAATCCCATGTGGAATCTCATACTACAACCCAAATCACTGAAACAGCAAATAAAATGATTGATACTTCAAAGTTTATTGGGGAATCAGAAAATGGGTACAAATTATAATTCATGAAATAATTAATGTAAGCAGTTTAAGAAACTTAGAACAATATTGTAAATGTCTTTCTAATTTTTAGATAAAACCATCATATTTTAATACCAATGTTCCTGATGCAATGGTCATCAATGCAATTATAACTAAATCTAGGTTATATGTACTTGGATAAAGGAAATGAGATCCACATGAGTAAATAAGACTACTGTATAACAAAACAAAACAATGTTTACTTCATGGATCAGTATCTCCAAACAGCAGTGAGGGTAAATTTCATTGTTTCACCAACTTTAAAGGATGTTTTGTTCAGCTAAATTAATTTCATAATTGCCTCTCTATCAATATATACATCCATCAAAAAGAAAATGTTAAAATAAAAAAGTATAATAGCAATGTGCATATGCTTTAACTGGGTTTAAATAAAATAAAAGTATGTATATGCATTCATTTTTGTCTATATGAAAGTAAATACAATAGAACTAGGCATTTGAAGACCTTGAAATGACTCACTTTCATGGATTAATGCATGAACTATCTCTGACCAATTATAATATACCTATTTGATGCAATGCTGCCATTTCCAGGCATTTGTGCATAAGCTTTGAAGCATGACACATGGTGACCGCTTATTTCACCTGATTCACAAAAAGGTTGAACGTGTCAATTTTCCAGCTTTCCCTCTCAGAGGTTTTGACTTGAATGCTATGATAGATTACAATTTCCTTAGAAATTCCCAAAGAAGACATCTAATCGTTCTCTCTGGCTGCATTTATTCTTTCCATCAGACTCACTGGCAAGATTTTGCTATGTCCAATGTGATTCACACACTTTCAAGAGGAGAAAATGTTCACCTTTTCAGGTTGATCATATTAGATAAAAACAAATTTCTCTTCCATACTGTTATAACATAATACTGCAATACCTCAAGATACACACAAAAGTCTCCTTACTGAACAAATTTAACTACAAATTTTCTCTCAGAGAACAGTTTCTTATTTATTAAAATCAATTTCTTAGTCTGCCTAAATTACTTTGGAGATAGTCTAGGAAATAGTTTTAACTATATCTATTTTAAATATCAACAGGCTAGGCAGGGAAGAATATTTTCCTCTGCATCTACCTTTAAAAGTTATAAAACTATAATACAAAGTTGTGTCCTGTAGCAATAATGGGGTAAATTATTTAAAGTGTGAATGAAAATGAAAATAGACTTCTCAATCTATAGTAAATAGGGAAAAAGTAAGAATAAAGAACGCATCACATATTCAAGCCAAAGCCAGTCATGTTTTATATCTTGATATGTTTGCAATTGTGACTATAATTATGTTAGAAAAGTTACTAAATCTGATGGCTTAGTGATATAACTATTCAAATTTGCAATAAAATGTTAACTTACACAAGAAAAAAAATGTACTGGGTTATTTTCCGAAGCTAAGTAATATAGCTAAAATTTTATCAGGTACTCCACAGGACATCCAATTTCTGTTGGTTCCATTGAATTTTATTAAAATGAATTTATTCTAAGAAATCACATTCCTAATCTGCAAATCCTGAAAATGAAAAAGGGTTGAAAGAGTTTATTTGCCATAAATAAGTCCTTGAATGCAATCAGGAAAAACAATGGCATTAGCACAAAACACAGGCTCGTACCCCATTTTCCTAACCCAATTTGTATATTATGCTATCTGATTCGTCTGGGAAGTAAACAAGTGGTAAATGAATTTTAATGCAGTATAAGAAGGGTAAGGAAAGCTGAAGGACACCTGCTCTTTGATGAGTACAAAACAGAAATGCAACCTTTCTTCTCACCTACCAGGTACATTGTAAAAAACATGTAATTAACATCTCATTATACATAGTGATTGCTATGTGGACAAAGATCAAACAAATTTCATGTTCACGGATATTTTTAGCAAAGGATATCTACACATAGGTATGAAAATAACTATTTCTTTGGGTTCTCATTTTGGATCGATTTGGCAAGTGTAAATGTTGCTTACTAAGAACATGAATTTCAAAGACAGGAAGTTTTGTCTTCTATGTTAATCTTTATATTTTATTTTAAATATATTTATGCAAAACTGAGAAACAAACTGTGGAGATTTATATTTTTTGCCTGCACCTATATGGTTAAATACATTTTTATTCATTGTATTTTAAGTGATGAAAACTGTGTATATTTATATTACACACATGACTTATTCATATAGCTGTGGAGTAACAACATATACATTTTTCATACCTTTATCATGTTTCTCCAATGGTGAAAACAGTAAAAATGTACTTTCTTGGCAATTTTCAAGAGTACAATATACTGATATTTACTGTAGTCACCACTATATACATTCGATACCTTAAGAAATTTTGTAACCTTTGATAAATACAAGTTTCCTAATATGTGTGATATAAATGAAACTTTTCAAAACATACTCTTAAATAGCAGATATTCAAAATCATTAAAATACATTAATCAAAACAGGAACCTAAAATGTATATTATCAATTATTAAGCCAAACCTACTGTTTATTTTTCTATCACAATGAAATAAGCCATCTATGTACAATGAATATATGCTAACAAAAATAATAGCCAGCACATGATGTCTAGAATTTTTACAGGATTAAATATAATACGAAGTATATATGAAAGAGATATTATTCTTTAGTATATTCATCCTGACCTGTTTTATATTTTCCAGAAATATTGAAAAGTATAGTAACTTATAGAAAACACATTTTTATATAATAAATCTCTCAAGACATAAATGTCTTTTAAAGGAACTGTAATGCTACAAATACTCTGATTTAATTAGCCTTTGTCAAAATGCTAATGTCATTTGCTTGTGTGTACTGGGGTGATCAAACCCAGAGCCTTGCACATGGTTGGTAAGTAGTCTACCACTGAGCCATATGTCTATTCTCCGTTTTATGAAACAAGGTGTCAGGCTGGCCTAGAACTCATAAATGTAGCAAAGGCAAGTCTCCAACTCACTATACCCCTGCTTAGACTCTTTGAGTACTGGGATTATAGGTTCCTAACACTACAGTAAGTGTAATAGCTACTTTTTTTCTCATTTTGGACAGTAAAAAGCCAAAATAAAGTATAATGTATATGGAAGGAAAGAAGGAAAGATGGAAGGGAGGGAGGAGGGGAGGGAGAGAGGGAAGGCAGGGAGGCAATCAGGCTGACTGGGAATAAATTTGTCCTCATTTAAAAATAAACTGGTACAAAAGAAGACACTACGAAAAGTGTAGCTTTACTGGTAATAAAATCAAGTAAGTTACTCTGTTTCTCAAATGAAGAAACCAAAAAGTTGACTAGCTTTTCTTTTGCCACAAAGATAAATAGCAAAACACAATCAGAATCTAGCACTTTCCAATTGCTATCTTCCTCCTATTCAAGTTCATTATCAACAACTAACATAAAAATCATCAATTAAGCCAGACCTGCTGCAATAGACCTAAATTCCATGTTACTCTGAAGCTTGAAGCCGAAGGAACACAAGTTCAATGCCAGCCTCGGTTAGAGAATGAAGTTTAGCAATATAGGTCAGTGTATAATGTTCAACCCCCATAATGTTCAAGGCTCATAACAGGTCCTGTTTATCCCATCCACCATCCCCATAAAAAAAAAAATAGAACATCCAAGAAAACCTATTTTCCTTTCTATTTACTAATTAATACAGTATTTCTTTAAAGTAGAAAGTTCTTACTACAAAAGATAGATTATCAAAAGACAGAGAATTAATTAAATACAGACATTTAAAATTAACTTTAAGATGTGTACTAATATTAACTGATACTTAGTCTGATAGAAAAAAGTATTGAGAAATATCTGGGGGAAGTGTAATAGTTGCTTTTAATTTGGGAATAACAATGCTTATTTGATGTTACAGAAGGCCCTACTCAGCCAGACTGTTGCATGTTGTCATAGTCCATCACTTTCTGCTCACTTCCTTACTTCATCATCTTTGTATTTCACCTTATCTGCATTATTTATACTGAATTTTCAGTAACTTCAAAGACCTCTTTCTGTCTTTTTTGCAAGACCAACCTCTTCCTCTTTCAATGTCTTTTTCCAAAAGGGCTGAGAGCTGGACTGAAGTTCAGTAATGAAAGGTAAAAGCTCTGTGAGTGATCAAAAATGAAGAGCAAATAAGATGAAATACACTGTAAAAAATGACAACAGATCATGCACACAAGGCTGATATCCAAAACCACGATTTGATAAATGTACTCTCCACAGTCAAAGATATTTGTTCATTCAATTGTTTTGAAAAAAACAATTGAATAATTGTTTTAAAAATAACAATTGAATAATTTCATGTGATTTCAAGTCTGTTGTAAACTCACAAAATGAAAATCCCAGCAATATGTTTATATAGACCCTCACAGTACACAACTAACATGGTTCTTCAATCTCTAGAGAACTGTTGGCTAATTCATATATATCTAACATCCTTCATATTGATGACTAAGAAATATCTACTCACATATTTGAAATGTTAATCTATATGGAATTGGTTCTTGCCCCTAAAATCAACTCTTCTACAATAGTATATTTTTAACACCCAGGTTCATTTGAAAGGAAAAAGAACGCATGAAAGTGAATACTAGAATCAGTACGTGAATTATTATTACTTGTAAGTAATTTAAAAATAATAAGTTCAACTAGAATATAACATGATGAATGATTTGTAATGTTCAACAGCAAAGTAAAAGAACAATTAGTGGCGATTAATTGTGTATTTCATAATAGCTAATGGAGATCATTTTTAATGTCCATAACACTAAAAAAAACTGTTAAGTGTTTGGAGTGATTTATATTTCAATTATTCTGATCTGATCATTACACATTGCATACATGTATTAAAATGTCAAAACCTATCCTATAAATATATACAAATAGCATCTATCAATTACAAGTTAGAAAAAATAATTGCACATAATATCAGCCAACCAATGACTGAACATAACACATCCTATATTCTGTTCCCAGAAGAAAGTAATGATAAGTAAACTGCAGGAATATTTTTAAACTTAAAGTATATCTTCAGATAAAGACTATCCCAAGATTGAGGTCCACTCACAATAAAAGCATTATGCCATTTTAATCAATGTTCATAATGCTGGGCTCTAACACACTACAAAGGTCTTAGCCATTTTCTATATGAAAGAAAAATTCATTAATGTTTAATACAGATTTAGATTAGGATCTATTTCAGGGTATCCTTTATTCTTTGACAAATATTAATTCATATGGGGAAATTTATGATAACATAATATTTTTGAAAATCTGTTTACAGCACTTTAGTCTTCAGTACCTTTTGATAAATGAATATTGAAAAAAACAGATTTAAGAATGGATCTCAAAGAAACTCATTAGGAAGCTGACATCAAAGAAGGTACAATATTAAAACACACAACACACACACAACACAACACACAACACACATGCACACATGCACACACACACACACACACACACACACACACACACACACACATACACAACTAGATTTCTACTCAAAACCAAGGGATATATTACTGAAAATAGGGAGAATTTGAGGCAATCTGAATATTATCAGCAACACTGGATTTTAGAGAAGAGATCTAACATCTAGATGTGGGGTGATTTGAAATGAAAGAAGGCTTTAAAACCAAATCCATGTTGTAGGCTACTAAACTACCTCACCTGAAGTTCTTTTACATGTAAAAAGAACACTGTAACATGCTCTTTTCTATACTCTGCCTGTATTGATTCCATCTCAACACAAGGTTTTCAGGTTGAAACCCATCTAGTGTGAAAGGCTGTGCACCTATAGCCCTTCAGATAGGTGGGAAATCTCCCCAAATTAACTGTCCATTATCTAACATCAGTCAAACAGCTGGAGTCACAGAGCAAATACTGTTGTCTAGTGCACATGGATCTCCTCTCAACAAACCACAAAGAATACTTGGCTCTCCTAGGTATTAGCTGGCATCTTAATTGTGAATTGTCAGCTATCCAACTCCTATCAAAAGTCTAGCTGTGATGATAGATATGCCCGGGGGAAAGCCTTCAGCGCATTTCCGAAATACGATACACCATAGTAGCAGGTTAGAATTCGGGAAAGCTGAAAAGTAGTACAATTAATACAGGTCTGTGTAGAAACATAATGACCACGGCTCCATGTGGGAAAAGAACATTTATTCATATATATCCTCTGTGTTTTATGAAAATTTATTCAATTGTGGTGTACAATATCTCTCATTCTAAAAGAACCATGAAATAAAATTCTCAAGTTCAAAATTAGTAAGAGTGCCCTCTCCCTCTTTAAATAATGAATGCACCATCATTTGTCAGGTAAAAATTCTGTCTGGCAATACTTTGCTACCCACAACTCTTCAGTACAAAGAATTTACAATCACATCATTAGGTCACAATGGACCAGATTTTGGAAATGAATCACATTCTCTAACTATTTTAGAATATTATATATTATAATTACATTGTACATTATATTATATATTAATATTATATATTATATACATTCATATATCACTCAAATGAAAAAATATGTGACCTTGATGGAATATCCACAAGTCATATAAAAATAAAACAAATGTAAACACAAGACTCACTATTTATCATAATGTATATTGCAGTTTATGCATTAAAACAATACTTCAAAGACTTGCTCAGCATTGGGTGTGCTGAATTCCTTTTAAAATTAATATAACACACAAAGATTTGGTTTCCTTCTATTATGAGGTATAACGTTGAATATGACTAAGCAAAAATTTTCATTTTAAGCAAATAGTACAAGATTTAAAATGTAAGGTTCCTTAAAATTTAAGTTAGTTTTGTCAAATTAACTTGTATGTGTTTCATACTAATTGATATGGTTAACCAAAATTTTCATTGCAGGCATGGAAGTTGACATAACTGCAATAACTGTAGCATTTTCTATTCTGTGTATAAAACTACTACTAGCATTCTAAACTAACTCACATACTAGAAACTGAAAGCAAACAAAATCCAAACATAAATATTAAAAACCTGCTTTGGTAATAGTACTCATAATGGTGTCTTCTGAGCTGTGCTTACATTTTGAAGTCCTGTTCCCATTCTACATCATAAAACATTGCCTTTATTATTCCATTTTTCGTAGGTAGCTCTCAATAAAGCATTCTAAGATTATTGATTTGTACTTACCTTTATATTAATTCTCTAAGTAATGTTGGCTGCATTGCCAAGCTTTTAATAAGTTTAAAACAGGCTGTTTAAATAGTCATTAACACTCATAATTGAGAAAATACTTCTATTGCTAATTTGTACTGCTGTCAAGATTCAGCTACTTTCATTACAATGATTACGTTGAATGCATGTTTGTTAATATGCTAGAAAATGTGTTTAAATCTAAATGAAAGAACTATCAAGAAAAAATACTCCAGAGATAACACAAACAACTGCAAATTTGTAAACTCAAAATGATTTTTTTTTCCTTTTTCACATATGTGAAAACATTTACTGAGGAAGCTGTAGTCACAGGAAGTGAGCACAATCATTTTGCCTTGGGTTTGGCAGAAATTCAGACACTAAGCAAAACAGAAGAAAAGTTTCCAAGCATGCCAACATATCCCTCAAGCTACAAGGCTATTTCCATAAAAAACTATGAAAATCATTCTATTCAATCACGATTCTATGATGCTATTTTTAAAAGTATTTTAATTACTCTTTTAGAATTTCAGACATTTATACAATGTCTTTTGACCACATCCGCCTCTCATTTCGCTCCTTTGACTTCCCCCAGTACCCTTCTCCTCCAAACTACATGCCTTCTTTTTTAAAGGATATATCCCACTGAGTCCAGTTAGTGCTGGCCATAGTGTGTATGAGTGGGAGGCCATTCAATGGAGCATGGATAACCTAGCGGAGGTCACATCTCTGGAGGTCACAGAAAAGTAACTCTCCATTCCCAGGAAGCCATAAATTGTAAACAGCTCCTCAGCAAGGGGTTAGGCCTTTTGAGCCACTTGCCCATCCTGCTAAAATTTTGAGTGACTTCATCTTGTGCAGTTCTTATGCAGGTAACCACAGGTAATGTGAGTTCATGAGCACAACAAACAAGTCATGTCCAGTATTTCACACAACCCTCAATCCTCCTGCTCTTACATTTACTATTCTTCAAAATAGTATTTGCTCTTTCGGTCACGTGTTGAGAAACTTTTCTAACAATGTTTTATTGCTTCATACTTCTTTGGTTCTTCATGAAATATATTGCCAAATATCTGTATAGCCTATAATTGTATGACTCGGGAAAAATGCTCCAAACTCACTGGTCATTTCACATTAGACATTGCTTCCTTTTATAAATTTCAGCAAGGGCATATAAATACAAATATATAAGTAAAAAACTTCTTCTAAATCACAAAGACCATGATGTATGAAAAGTTTAATGTAAGTTGTGATGGCAGACTGGGATTCCTTTTACTGCTGAAGCACATGGATTTTTAGAGTGTTAAGAGTTATAAACATTGTATTTCATTAACTCACTGTGAAACTATAAAAAGACTATTGTGGAAAGCATGTGATGCTGTCTTTAGCTTATGAGCACAGTTCAATCAAACCAACAGGTTCCATTCATATGTGGGAGAAGTTACCTTCATTCTCTTACTTTGATTATAACTAAAAATGAATGGCCACAAAATAGTGCCAGATTAATGAAAATTCTTTCTCCCTGCTTAAGAAGCAGACGTTATTACTGAAGGGTCAATATCCACATCAAATCACACTTGTTTTGTACATAAATTACATAGTATGAGACATCATGAAACAAGTAAGAAGGCAAGTATGTCACTTCCCCAGAATAGAGTAAAATTTAAATGAGAAAAGCAGACATATGAACATGAAATTATTATAAAACACAGGCAGCTACAAATAAACACACATAACAGAATATACCTAATGATGGAATGTACAGTAAAAGAAAGATTTATAATATCACAAGCTAATTATAGTTGATAAAAGAAATTTTTTCAACAATTGCCTTTAGCAGAAAACAATAGAACTGAATTATTTGCTAAGTATTTTATCATCTGAGTAATTAAATAATATGTAAATATGAAATTCACTATTCCATTTAATATTAAAAATGATTGTGATGTAAGAATATGCAATAAAACTTGGTGGTGATTTAAAAAAAACTAGGTTCTGAACACAAAAAAGCATTTATAATCATGGTAAGAATGTGAATCAGCCATGAGAGAAAAAAAAATACCTTGGATTATTTTGAATAGAATATCAGGTTCAATAAATTATTAAATAGAGTATTAAAATGTACTTCAACATTTAAAGAAAAAAAATTCTGGGAATGGGTGCCAGGCATGGTGGCACATGTTTTCCTCTGTGATTTTGAGGCCAAACTCACGTGCATAGTAAGTTCCAGGCCAGCCAGGGCAACATAATGAAACCTTGTCACAAATAAAAGTCTGGTGGCTAGAGAGATGGTTCAGCAGTTACCACTTGCTCCTTTTGCAGAGGACTCAGGTTTGGTTCCCAGCACCTGCATGACAGCTCACAATCATATGCAACTCTAGTTCAAGGGGCTCTGACACACTTTTTAGCCTCTACTTTCACCAGACATACACACATATATATCTGCAAGTAAACATTCATACAGATAAAAAATCCAAATCTTTAAAAGTTATCTGTGTTAATCAAATGCAATAAATAATGGTTCAAAAATTCTTTAACTTTGTAGAGAAACAGTTTCCTAGCTTTATGAAATAATTCCTAGACATGAAGCTAATTCAAACCACCAAGATAATAAGATTAGAAATAAGGAAAGAAGAGTGTAGAATATATAGGTTTATATTGGAAGCTTTCAATTTATTTACATACTGAGTAACTGAGGTATAGAGAAAGTACACCAACTTAGAAGAAAAGAAAATGAGAGCTTAAGAAGCAGAAATGAAATCTCACTAGTATTCCAGTGTAACTCAATCATATAAAAATCTAGCCCGCATAATTTGTAACTACAAAAAACTTTTTTATAAGGAGAACAAATCCAGCAAAACACAATTATACAGAGGTTAAAAATGACAAAATTTTAGATTTTCCAGATTTTCTGAGCTAGTTAATGCCATTTCCTGGAGATAATTGAGCTTTGTTTTGTTGTTTGAATTTGTTTAAGGCTAATGTCTCTTTGCAAAATAATGGTGGATTGAACATTATCCACTTAAGACCTCAGAATATGACTTTACTTGAAAATAGGGTGTTTCTAGATATAAAATAAAGATCACAATAACATTTCTACTGGATCAGAGTGGGCCTAACTCATGTTCTTACAAAAGAAAGACAAGTTGTCCAAGGATAAAGAAACTGTGTGAGGAAAGAAGCAAAGGCTGGACTCAGGCTGCCACAGCCAAGGAAATCTAGGAGCTGGAACAGGCAAAAAAAGAGCTTCCTCTAGGGTCTTGGAGGAACCTTAATTAAGCCTCTGTCTATTTTAACTGTGAGAGACTAAACTTTTATTGTTTTAAACAACTCTCTTTGTGATGATTGCTATCAAAATCACAGGAGATTAAAAGGATGACTCTCAGTGATCCCTAATTTCAAGGACTATTTAACTGTTACACAATACACTGTACTCAAAGTGATTTGTCTTTGCATGTACTGTTTATCTGTGTAACATAATTCATATACTTTATTATGATTCTTCATTTATTCTAATGCTGACTTCCTTTTTGTTGTTGCTTCATTGATTTTATTTACATATTTGTTTCTATCCAGTAGGAAGATTAATCTGTTGTTTGCTGTGTTGGTTTGTTTGCTTATTTGTTACTTTCTGACAGGGATGTTAAGCCTTTTAAAGCTGGAAATAACAAGAGAGCAAAGTTGCATAGTTTATGGTGGGTTTAACCTGATGGAAATAGGAAGTATACTCCTTAGTATAGTATGGAGTGCATACTGACACTTCAAAGGAATAAAATGAATCTCCTTTAATGTACAAAGTGTAAGTAACATGAAAGAATTGTATTTCCTACAGCACTTTCACACACTTTACTTAAAAATCAATGTTAATCTTTACTGTGGGTTCTAAATGGAGGAAGACATTACCCTGCACATTCAGAACTTATTTAGGTGTTTGATATAAACACATAGTATAATACCAATGTCACAGTGCAGGCAGAAACCATATTTAGATTGTAAATGTGAAACATAAAAAAATATCCAGGACAACAAACTTATTCATAATTTTAGGAAGGAAAAATGAGATCTGTAGTGATAATATGAGACTTTTGTTTCTGCCTCCCTTCCAGTCTTTGGATAGTCTTGTATTTACTTTTCACTCCTGCCCTTTCTTTAATCTTTTAATAATTCGTCCATTTCAAATGGCATTCTATGTAAAGTGTCATCCTTTCCATTTTCTCACATGAATTGGTTTACTTAATGGAAATGTAGATGCTGCCCTAGGATGTCAGACAGAGATCTGATCAAGATCAAGAAAAGGACATGGTGTCTGAAGATACACTCTGCCCAAGCTGTGAATTTTCCTACTATTATCTCACTATAACCCACTAAGGCAGAAAAATCTTGATACTGTCTAAGTTCTACAAGATGGGAGATTTAAAATAGAGAGGTTCTCTTGACATTTCCTCAGGCCTCACCTGGAATACACTTGCTTCCGTCTACCAGAGACTCCCTATTAGAAATCTGAACCAGAGAATACAAAGATCATGTAGCTAACACTAATAAGCTGGTAACTTAAGAGTCAATGTCAATACTTGATGCTCAGGATGATTGCTGTAAATTGCTGGAACTGAATTAAGAGAGGCTCATGGAAAACTAAGTGGGTTCTGTATCTTAGCATGGTTAAGGACCTACCATCTCGGCCTTCCTGCTGTTCTTAGATGCAGTAGTTTGAATGTAATTGGCCCCCATAAGCTCACAGGGAATGGCATTATTGGGAGGCACGGCTTTGCTGGAGTACATGTGGCCTTGTAGGCGGAAGTGTGTCACTGTAAAGGTGGACTTTGAAGTCTCCTATGCTCAAGCTACACCCAGTGTTGCACTCAGTTCATATCCTGTTACCTGTGGATCAAAATGTTGAACTCTTAGATCCTTCTCCAGCACCATGTCTGCCTGCATGCCATCATGTCCCACCATGATGATAATGAACCAAACCTCTGAAACTGTAAGCTACCACAATTGTTTGTTTTCCTTTATCATGGTCATGGTTTCTCTTCATAGCAATGGAAACCCTAACAAAGACACTAGACTTCTTTTTACAATGGCTAACTTTGTCTCCATTTTTCTAACCAGGGTCACCAAATAAAAAGGCAAGTTAGGCCAAATCATTCTTCTCCTCAAAAATCCCAAGAGTTTTCCAGCTCATTCAGAGTGAAACAAAGTTCTATTTATCTGCTTCCTACTATTCCTTGATATTTATTAACATACCAAACATGCTCCTTTCTCTAATATTTTGCTCTTTTTTCTATGTTTTACCTATCATTAATTACAAAACCCACTCCCAAGCTTCAGTTATACCTCTCATCAAAAGTCCTTTAAACTGACTAAGACACTGCCTAAACATCTGATAAAAACAAAAAGACAAACAAGAACAATTAAAATCCAGACCCAAAACAAAACAAAGAACAGGTAACACCCTTTCAAAAGCAAATACCACATTCTGAAACTCTCTGTGGGTTAAAAAATAAATAAATGCCTGATTTCCTTGACCACACAGTGCAGGCCTATAAAAACCATCAACTTGACAGGCTAAGGCAGAAGAATCACAAGTTCTGCCTGGCTAGTTATTGCCTAGGCTAGTTAGTTCAAGTCCAGCTAAAACAACTTTGCAAAATCCTGTCTTTTTATATTATAAGAAGTAAAAAGAAGGCTTGTAGTATAGATCTGTAGTTGAGCACTAGTCTACCATGCCCAACATTCAAGGAATGAGGCTGAGAACACTACCTGACTTATCTTAGTATTATTATTTCTATATAAGAATACTTTACAAAGGAAAGAGGAATTTAGGGAACTTTAGACACCACATATAATATTAAGTGTTATTTATTGAACTATTCCACTTTAAGGCATTTCTAAGAAAGAGTAAGAATTAGTGTTAAAAAGAGAATTTTTACTAATTGACTATGTAATGTGAAATTGAAATAAATATATGATATTTGAATTACCAGAGATATTATATTCATTTTCAGCATAAACAGATAAAAGGCCAAAATTTAATTATATGGAGCTATATATGGTCATCAGAAATAGAGAGGCTTTCAGTGTGCATATATGTATATATATATATACATATATACACATATATGT
>LZPO01116960.1:686546-707344 GCA_001675575.1 Neotoma lepida
GGAAGGAAGGAAGGAAGGAAGGAAGGAAGGAAGGAAGGAAGGAAGGAAGGAAGGAAGGAAGGAAAGGTTTTGGGGCTATAGGCTGCTGGATGGAGGCATGGACTCACTGCCTCCCAGAATTGGAGAAGAGGATGGCTTCCAGAGCTGGAAGTGAATTACCTCTACCATGTTGAAAAGCTGAAATGGGCAGAGGCAGCAATGAAGGCTGCCACTTCAGTCCTAAACATGCAGTTTAGTAGTTTAAAATCTCTCCTGGTCAGAGAAGGAACACAGATTCACAATAAGGCAGATTCAGAGGGAATAAACCTCTAAATGGTTTACAATGTGTGTAAAAATGTATGTAGGCTTGGAAGAGAGAGGAAGAGGAGGATAGACAGTTATATAAAGAAATAGTTTTAAAAAATAAAGTCTTTTAAAGAGACAGTAAAAGTAATATAAAAAATAAGCCTCATAAAGATGGAAATCACACACAGAGTCTGGATTATATTGTCTTTGGGATTTTTAACTGCAGAAAGACATTTGATTGTAAAGGCTACTCAGTTAAACCAATATGTATATTTTAAAGGTATCTTGACTTCAAAATTTGTGTGTAAGGATACGTTGCTTTGGAAAAGAGGTTCTGCTTTTGATTCCACAGAAGATGAGAAGCTATGGTATTCCTTCCAGATTAATATGGTTTGATCAAAAAAGACCCCCTGAGAGGTCTCCAGATATTCCAACATCCCAAAGAGCTTCAAGGCAACTGGCTCAGAGAATACAGTGTCACAGACTATTCCAGTCAGTACTTGAGCATAATTCTTAGTTTCCTCAGGATCCCAATAAGATTGCCAGCACCCCATGCAGCAGGAAGTAGTATGAGAAGCTATGCCCAAATTCCCAAAATATTGTGTATAAATGTTTATTTTTATTTAAAAGGGGGTTGATAATAAATGCAATCTCTTTCTAAAGAAGAAAAGGGGATATTATAGATATGATATGATAAAGAGTAACAACTTGTTTAAAATGTTTTACATTGCTATGGATTTTAGTTTATTGATAAAAATTTAAAGTTAATTTTGTTACACTGTATGTATATTTCTACTCTTGTTTAAGGTATTATGTTTATGCAGCTCATTTAAATTGTAATGGATAAATTAAGAAATACAGAATAATAGTCTTCTATGATAGTCAAACTTATAGTCATGTTAGTTAAGTTTTCTCAGTATACATTGTTATAATTCAATTAGGTAGGCAATCTTCAAACACTTCAAAGACCCACAGAATATGGCATTTAAAATGTTTTAAAAACTTAGACTTTCTGGACAGTGAGACATGTCTGCTCCTGGCAGCACTGATTTACTTCAAAGAGAAAGATGGGCATCAAAGACACTCTATATGGAGTTTATCTTCTTCTTGGCAAAAATAGCCATTTAGGCAAGAAACTGCTCTTGCCTGGACTGCTGATAATATGTTATATAAACTGAACATGCAGGACCCATAGGAAGGTGACCACTGAACTTTGCAAGGTGAAATGGTTCTTCAGGTTCCTGCTTTGCAGAGGAGACTGCCAAATATTCTACAAGACACAGGGAGAAGGGACTAAAAAACTGTAGGCCTATTGGCTAAAGATGGATGCTCCAATGTTACAGAGGAACTTTGGATGACTGTCCATGCAGGCAGCTGCCTCTGTCACTCTAGATTTTTGGAAGTTGCTTATAATGCATTTCCTGTTTACTTAGGTAATATTATATCCTTCTGAGGTTTTTGATGTAGTTGAAGACTAGATATAGTTATAATTCTCCTTGGTTACAATAAAAGATTAATTAGAGATGAAACCTTAGACTCACAAATATAGGATAAATAGGATATTTTCTTTGAATTTGCCAAATATAAATAGACTAGATATTGTAACTGTAATTCTTGCTTGATAACTGTTCTATTATATGTAATTTTACTAGATTAAAGTTAAAACCTTCCTTTTTGATTAGACAGAAAAGGGGAAGTGCTCTAGGATATCTTTCTGTATGCTGTGAATATGTATTGCTCTAATTGGTTGATAAATAAAGATGCATTGGCCTATGGCAAGGCAGCTTAGAGGCAGGCATAATCCAAGGGATGGACAGGAAGAGAAAGGAGAGGGCAGAGACACCATCCCGCTGCCATCCAGGGAGCAGTATTTAATGGCATACAGGTAACACCACAGAACATGTGACAACATATAGATTAATAGAAATGAGCTGAGTTTATTTATAAGAGCTTGCTAGCAAGAAGCTTGAGCCATAGGCCATGGCCATACAGTCTGTAAATAATATAAGCCTCTGTGTGTTTATTTGGGTCTGAGTGGCTGCAGGACCAGGCAGGACACAGGAAAACTTACAACTACACATTCCTAAAGCTAGCCACTCACCAAGGTCCCTTCCCTTCTTAGACCATTATCTCCTCCTGAGGCTGATTACCAAGGTCCAGCTATCAAAGTATTGAAGTTCAGCAATCAAAAGCACCCCCTTCTCACCTAATTAACATGCCCAATCAAAATTAATCAACTCATCCTAACATATGGTGTCCTCCTTTCCCTTTATAAACTACTATTTGCTTATGGGCCGTGTATGTCTCCTCTTTATCCAGAGGCAGTTCTTTGTCCCTCTGGGGCAAATATCCCTCCCCCTCCCCTTGTTTCTTTTTCCTTGTCCCTTGTCCTCTATCTCCTGTCTTTATTATTCCCTGCCCTTTTATCACTCTGAGGCACATAAATCTCTTTTGTGCTCAGAGCTTGGTCTTGGGGTATCTCGTGATGATTTTGAGGTCCCTTCGAGTATGACTAAAATATATTAGATAGATTTATCAAAGAACAAAAAACATTTGTTGGGGATCTTCCTTGGAGCTGCACTCTCCAGACCCCACACTTGAGAAGGCCCACCAAGCAGCAGCTCCACCCAGGGCAGGTACTTAAGACTGGCCTATAGACTCTCCCTTGTGGTTCCCCCTTGTGGTTTCTCCTCCTTTCTGGGACCGCCAGGGAATGTTTTGCATAGAATAAAATTGGACTTATTAATTAGGCCTGATCTGACTTATTATATTGGCGGCTTTACTGGCGGATTTAAACTTTTTAGCTGGTGCATTGGCCAAGTAGATCTGAGCTGGCCACATGGGAAAACCACTCCACTAGGCCTGGTGAGTTCCCCTTCCAAAGTCACTGCCTTTAGGAGTCCAGGACCTCCCCCCACCGTGATTTTGGAGTATCCTTGCCAAGATGTGGCCACACCTGGGGCACCAGACCTGTTCACACTCAATCCAATTCTCCCTGGATGCCTGGGATGCTGGGAATCCAGGCCTTGGATCTTCCTCTGCTTGACTCCCTTAGACTTTGGTTTCCAGGAAAGACTTGTGAACGGTTGCTTGTGGGTTAAGTCGGATCCCCAATTGCTACGAAATTTATCCAAATTGGGTCTGTCTCACACTGTAAGTGTGAGCCCTCCCACAGCCATGTTTATGAGCATTACATTCCTGACCCTCCTTCTCCCTGCTTCTCAGCCTGCCAGCATCTCCTGCTTTTGCTGTCTATCTGCATCTCTACCTCCCCCTACCAAGTTCCTGCTCTTCTGCTTTCCTTGCTTGTCCCTATATCCTCTGTCTCTTTTGTAAATGTCTCATTCTTCCATTTGTTACAGCTTCTAAATGAAAGCTGGAGACACTGGCTGCTTCATGTCTACCACATGGCTGTTCACTTCCCTCCGGATCCTGGGTAGCCTGCACTATTACTCTGTTTTACCTTATTATAAAGAAAAACAGCTAAGAAATTGGGTATGGTTTAAAACCTGTAAAACTTAGAACTCCAGATTAAAATTGCTTTGGAAAACACCACATGGTCTCTCGATACCTTACAACACGTGGGCAGTTGCCATTTTGGCTAGGGTTAAAGAGAGAGGTCATATGACTTCACTGCCATCTTTAGTGAGAATAACTATGTGGACTGGCCCCACCAAGGAGATGTTAAATCTCCAATATATATTTTTCTGTATGATAATTCCTGTCCTGTAATAAAAATAAGGTTTATGAAAGATAATGTTTAAAAACAATGCTGGTTTGCTGAGGTATAAAGCTACACCTCCATGCATTCATGTATAGGGATGTATCTTGCTGATTAGCCAGATTTTATAGCGTAAGAGTATTCCCTTATTATTGATTTTAAAAAAAAACACTTAATTGTTTGCAAAATGTTAAAACTTGGTTGTGCCTTATGAATATATCTTAGGACCACAGCTGAACAATGGAGACTGAAATATTCCTTCTAATTTTCTTGCTTTTACCAACATTGGTAAGCTGTAACTGAGGAAACTATATGTACAGATTTAGCTCATTAGTTAAACAACATTTGTCTAATTCAGATATATCTAACAGATAATTATACCCTGATCCTCAAATGCTTCAGGAATCTGATAATATGGCATGTTAATAAAAATAGAGACATGCCAGCTATAGACATCCTATACCTCCTACAAGGAACATGGAATCTTGCTTTAAATGTGGCAAAGGAAGCCGCACAGCAAGAAACTGCTTTGCACTCTAAACCAGTGCCAAGACCCTGCCAGACTGGACAACAGGATACTGGGGGATTGATTGTCCCACATTGGGTCACTCTCCCCAAATTCCTACCCCACAGGAAAGTCTGTCATGTTTTCTGGGCTTGGCAGCTGAAGACAGGAGCTTCCTCATTCACAGGCTTCATGGTAGTACTGATGACAAACAGTTGTCAGAAGTCCTTCAATTTCTGTGGATTTTACTGGTCCCAGCTTTTAGAGACAGGTTAGCATTAGAAAAGGTATGGAAGCTTGCAGGCATGTTCAACTCTGTTCTTCCCTTGCCCCTCAGCCTTCCTCCCTCCTCCTCCTCCTTCATTCACTCAACCACTTCTGTTCAGTAAATTTCCTCTGGTTATAGATGTAAAGGTGTGTTTCATCAGGCTGAAACCAGGACCTAGGAAAATGTTCATACCTTTTAACCCAAAGCCATAGCCTTTTGCTATGACAAGATGTAAATCTGTTCCAGCTGTTTTACAGACATCTGCAGGTTCCTGCACTGGTCCACTCCTCTCCTCGTGCCAAGGCCAACCTGCAGGGAGCCCTCCAGATACACCAGCCAACTCCTGCACCAGCTCCGAGGCCACTAACCAGGTGAGTACTGACAGGGTGATTTCACCCACATGCTCACTCATGAAATGTCCCATTATCTCCTAACTCTTGTTGACATTTTTACAGCATGGATAGAGGCATTTCCCACCTCTGGGGAAACAGCAGATGTGATAAGTCAGGTACTTCTGAACACATCATCCCCCAATTTGGCATGACATCCCTCCAAGCTCTTGGGACATCAGTGTTGGTACCACCTCTCCAGACTCAAGGACATTTCTGCTCTTTTGTCTGGCTTATTCACCCTTGCCTCTCTGTACAATCAGAGCACATCTCCATTCCATTCCTTTTCCAATGGCTAGCCAATAATAATAATAATAACAACAACCTATTTTTTCTCCTAGCAACTTGCCTTCTCCACCTCCTCAAGAAACAGGTTCCTAAAGTCTCCAGGATGGCAGTTAACAATGTTTCTTCACGCACAACTCCCACTGTGCATGACCTCACTGACTCCTGACTTCCCCTCCCCACATCATCCCTTGCCAATAGGAAGGACTCAGACTTGAACCTGCATCCAAATATACCCCAAAAGGTTGGGATATTGGGAATCTTCCCAGAGATGCCCTCTCCAGACCCTGCCCCTGAGAAAGCAATGGCTCCACCCCTGGAGGGTACTTAAGATTTGGCCCACAGACTTCTCCATGCAGACCCCCTTGTGGCTTCCCCTCCTTCCTGTGACCACTGCGGAATGTTTTGCTCAGATTAAATCTGGACTTATTAATTTGGCCTGATATGACTTATTATATCCACACATTACTCACTACTGGGGGATTTAAACTTTTCAATATGATTTTAAAAATACCATTTATAGGAGCTGGAGAGATGATTCGGCAGTTAAGAACACTGTTCTTGCGGAGAGTCCGAGTTCAGTTTCCACCACCCACATGGTGGTTCAAAAACATCTGTCACTCCAGCCAGAAATATGATGCCCTCTACTGATCTCCAAGGGTACCAGGCTTGTACCAGGTGCACATACATATATTCAGACAAAACACTCATGTGCATAAAATAAATATTCTTTTAAAAAGTAAATAAAAATTAAAATTTTAAATAGCATTTATAGCTCATTTGCTTTTGAGGGGAAGAAACATTGACTCACAAGATCATATGCAAGACTTTTCAGTAATTACTTTAAGGACTGATTATGAAAGGCCACCCCTTTCTGATTGTTTTCCTGAACACAGACTACTGACTGCTAAATAGCTAAAGGTGTTTTGGGGGTTTGTGTCCCCTTTTAATGACTGAATACGATCAATATTCTTTTCCACCTATCTGAATACAATTAAGCACATACATCTATTACTGGAAAAGTATTTTCATTCCTCTAATTTAACCAAACAAGTAATTTGAAATACACCATTTTTATTTTGTGTGTAATGGAGGGCTTAAAGATCAATGACTTAAAAGCCTCTCATATTTAATATAATCTTCATTAAGATATAATGTTTGGCATTAAAAAGAAAACAAAAGCCAGGCGGTGGTGGCACACGCCTTTAATCCCAGCATTCGGGAGGCAGAGGCAGGCGGATCTCTGTGAGTTCGAGGCCAGCCTAGGCTACCAAGTGAGTTCCAGAAAAGGCGCAAAGCTACACAGAGAAACTCTGTCTCAAAAAACCAAATAAAATAAAATAAAATAAAATAAAATAAAATAAATAAATAAAATAAAATAAATAAAACAAAAAAATTATACTTCATAATAAATGCTGATAACCCTTAAGAACATTAAACTAACAATATTTTCTAATAAACTTGGGGAAAAAATCACACAGGAAACTTAAAAGTTTTTGCAAAGTTTTAATGGGACAATTTAGTTAATTTCTGCTCAACTCATCAAGTCTTGTGTTTCTATAACTGTTTGCTTATCTCTAAGCAAAACAACTGTTTTACACAAAATAGGACATCTAGTAGTGTCCATCATACACCAGCATGACAAACACACAGTCTGGCATCCATTTTAATTTCATAGAAAAGCAAAGCCATTAAACTTATACATGTTTAAAGAAAATATTTGAAGATGACTCAAAATGAGTGAATGGCTTAAATGTGTAGTAAAATATTATTTTTTAAGTAAATAAATCAATGTTAATCAAATAAAATTACTCAAAAAATTTGATCTGAATATTTGAAATCGTAACTTATTTTCAGTTGAGCTTTATTTCCTGTATCATATTTAGGAAAAGTTAACATGACTAAGATTAATTGAAACAGGAAAAATAATTCTAATTTGGACACAAATTTTTTTCTATTACAAATCCATCCTAGGGAATTTCTTCTATTTTGAAAAGAAACTGTACTAAAGTCCAGTCTTTGTGTCCCACACTTTTCAAATAACTTCAGAACAAGTTCGATGGACCTAGAAATAGCACGTTGTTAATGGATGGCAGCTGAGAACTTCAGTCAGTTTTGTTTGTTTTTTTGTCCTTTAACTTTTTGTTGTTTTTCGAAATAAATGGTGTTTCCTAAAAGTCCAAACAGCAGAACAAAAACTTCTTTAGAAACTGCAATCAGTTCTTTGTCTCAGCCATCAATTTTAAGGTGTTGGCGATCCACGGTGGGAGAGATGTGTCCTGTCGTAATCAGATACTTGATGGCTTGAGTGACTGCTTCCTCAGTAACTCCAAGGAGCTGTCTTCTGAGCTCGGTGACAGCCTTCCCTTCCTGGTGAGAACACTCTTGAATTAGACGCAGCACCTCCTTATGGATGAAATTAAGAGCAGACCCCCCAGAAACCCTGGTGGCTGCCACTCGGGCTGGAGCCTCGGCCAAGAGCTGCCTTCCTGGGGTCACGCCTTCACGGTGTTGACCCAGCATCATATGGGCATTGACGACCTCCAGGGTGTGTGTGGACAGCTCATTCATATCTTCTAGGACGCGGATGCTCAGGATCCCAAGCCATCTGGTTTCATCCCAAGACTGGAGGACGCCAAGCACTTTGGCGTACACTCCAACTGGCAGCGGAATCACATGTTGCCTGACTCTCCCTCGTGACAGGGGCTGCCTGCCCTGAATACTCTTGGCAGTCAGGTCAGTGATCTTGTACATGATGTACCGCGAAGCTTTCTTGGCCTTCATGATCATCCCCACGACGGAGACCCGGTGAAGTGCAAACCCCTTGATCTTAAACACGTTATCAACTTCAGTGGCATTGAGCAACTGGCTTATGCAGCAAGGAACAATGCTGTGAATGCCAGGCCTGCTCATCAGGGTCGAAGGAAGCCGCAGATCCTGAACTCTGGCTTGCTCATGGCTGCCGCTAGCTCCACTAGCCCCATTATCATCAGAAAGGCTGTAAATGTTCCCAAACTCGCACTTACTCATCATCTTTTGAGGACTGGGCAAGGTTTGATGGCTTGACACGTAGAGGAGTGTTGGCTCGCGGGGTGACTTCTCCACAGAAGCTCGCTGGCCGTCTCTCGACTCTGGGAAGATGGCACCTAGAACGGCCTCTGGCGCTATGGCAGAATGTTAGTGACCAACGCCATCCCTCACAATCAACCTCACACCTCCTGAGCAGCCAATCAGCTATCAAAAGAGGCAGCGCCCTTGCTCCCAGATTCTTGTGAGATTACAAAGCCCTCTTCTCCACGCTTTTTGTTGCTATGCAGAATTTTAAACAAGGGAACCTTGCCAACTGCCCAGCAACTCGATGCCCTTGTTCCCAGATTCTCGCGAGATTACAAAACCCTCTTTCGCGCGCTTTTTGTTGCTATGCAGAATTTAAAACAAGGGAAGTGTGCCAACTGCCTAGCAACTCGATGCCCTTGCTCCCACATTCTCGCGAGATTACAAAACCCTCTTTCGCGCGCTTTTTGTTGCTACGCAGTATTTTAAACATGGGAAGTGTGCCAACTGCCCAGCAAATGGAATTTGTACACTTGCAAGATTGAGGTTGGAGGATCTCCAAGAGCTTGAAACCCACCAGATTTACACCTGTCTCTTATACACATCTAGATGTGTATAAGAGACAGGAACAACAGTGATCAGACTTGCTCTCCTGCTTGAAGCAAGCAAAGAGAATTAAAAAAGAAAGAAAATTATTCTTTAAAAACAAAACAAAACAAAAAAACCTAGTATGTAATATCAAGCACTGACTAGTATCTTTATAAAGATGCATTTGAAGCCGGGCGGTGGTGGCACACGCCTTTAATCCCAGCACTTGGGAGGCAGAGGCAGGCGGATCTCTGTGAGTTCGAAGCCAGCCTGGGCTACCGAGTGAGTTCCAGCAAAGGCGCCAAAGCCACACAGAGAAAGCCTGTCTCGAAAAACCAAAATAAATAAATAAATAAATAAATAAATAAATAAATAGATAGATAGATAGATAGATAGATAGATAAATAAAAATTAAAATAAAGATGCATTTGGACTAGGGAAAATATGTACTAGTCTCTCTATTATTGAATGCCACAATTTGGCAGAGGTACCCTATTCTATTTTTATTTATATTTGTGTATGTGCGTCTGTGCAGATGCGTGCCCATGATCACAGAGGCCAAAATTGGGTGTCAGATCCCTCCAAGATCAGAGTTACTGGCGGCTGTGAGCCATCCAGCATTGATGCTAGGAACCGAGCCAGTGCCCTTTGGAAGAGCAACAAGCACTCTTAACCAATGAGCCATAGCTCCAGCCAGGAATGCCAGGGCTTCCATGAATTTTAGGTGTTTTTTGTTGCTGTTGTTGTTTTAATGCCTTAGTTTAATGAGTTTCATATCCTATTGCCCAGGCTGACTTGGAACTTCAGGCAATCTCCACAGACTCACCCAACCATGGCTGAAAACACAGACGTGTGCCACCATAACCAGTTTATACTCATTTCTTCCATCAAACTGTTCAATGGAAAATGTTTGTGACTGTAAGTGTTTAAAATGGAAGGGCACTGCAGCTGATATTGGTGTTGGGAGTACACTGTGGTTTCTACTCTCAGGTAAGTCATATCCATGCTGGGTATGGTGGCTTAGCACTCAGGAGGACATGGCAGGTGGATTACCACACATTCAAGGACAGCCTAAGTGATGTAGTGAGTTCCAGGCTAGTCTGGCCTAAAAGTGAGATGGTACAAAATAAAAAATAATAAAGATCTCAAACCTTTTAATGAGATTACTAAAACTTAAAAGCATACCATTTTAGAAATGACAAGACAGTAACCACTGAAAGATTCCCATAACCCAAAGCAAGCCACATCTTAATACTGTCATTATTATGAAATTATAATTTTCAAATTTTGCCAAGTATAGTATGACTATAAATAAACAATGTATTGGAATTTATACCTAATTACAGTTGAATGACTGAGATGTAAATTATTTCCAGTGCTCTATGAACTAGATCTGAGCCTGATAAATACAGGGGAAACACAAATAAAATTACACAGTTTCTTTATATACTCTATTTTACTAAATTCTGAACTCAAGATGGTGATACTTTAGTATGTAAATCACAGAATACTAAAATATTACATTGAAATATATTTTTCTTTATAAAGTATTATTTGGGGTATTACTAATTTTAAGGCTTGTTACACTCAATAAAGAATTATTATTCAAATCCATTGCTACCAAGGACCTGCATTTTAATAAACATCTGTAAGATAGTTAAATGAATGAATAAAATAATAGCTTATTAGTAGTCTCCATTTCTTTATTGGTAAAAATAGTTTTGGCTATCTCAGAGTTACAAAAATGTGTGGGTAGTCCACGTGAACCTTAAATATAATATGAAATTACATACATATTTATCTATAATCACAAGTATAAAAGGAATAAAATTTTAAGCCAATATAATTAATGTGTTTTGTAGATAAATAATAATAATTATGTGGGTATATAAATAAACTAACATGCAAATGTCAATATTTAACTTCCGGATTTAAGTCCTTCTCAAAAAGGGAATAAATATTGAGCAATTATCTGTATTTTTCAACCATACATTATTAAAGATCAGATTAGCTTAACATATGTTTTTAAACATTAAGACCTGATAATCAGATATTGCTCTTATATTAGATGATCATATACTTCTGAACAGAAAAATCTTGAGGTTAAAGTAATGTATCTGATTATACTAAATATCTATACACAATGCAAAAATGTATGAATTGTATCAAAATGATAAGAACTGCCCACCTGACAGGATTGCTGGTTAAGGAAACCCTCAGAGATTCCAGACAGTTGAGAAGTTTCTCATCTGAGATACCCGATCGCAATTCATGAACATATTCTTGTGAAGACAGAGTGCATTCATGCTTGCTGTTTTTTAGGCCACCCTATAAAACAAACAGAAGATATTACATTAAACAGGTATCAAGTTTTTTTTTCTTAATCTTGAAAGTAAAATAAAACATATATACATAACATTATGACATTTTCTAACAAAGTGTGTTTTAATAGTCTTCTCACCTAAGCAATATTGAGATCTAACGTGTTGAATGCAAATTTTAAAAAACCGAAGTAATTTTAATTACAAAAATAAAAATTATATCAATATTTTACTTTGTGTGAGTGCTTCCCCCACCCCCTTCTTAAAAACCGGGAATGGGACTCATGGCCTTAAACATGGTAGGAAATATTCTAAATCCATGTTTTATTCCCAGACCAACAATTTGTCAAAGAACTGAGTGGCAAGACTATTGTGTATGATACAACATTCTCCTCAGCCCCTTTAAAAGAAATTATACTAGTTGGTGCTCAGAGCCAACACCAAGTATGTATAGCATAATTTTTTTACATTACACTTTTATTTTTGCTAATCAACTCACTTTCTATGCCACTGCAAAATCCTTCATTAACAATGGATAGAACGATATGCCATTGTGGTGATATCTTATCTGTGTCCCCCAATAAAATTTATCTGAGGATCGGAGGAAAAACGGGCAGCCAGCCACTAGCAGTAAAACAATAGTCATGCAAGTTAGCACACGCCCTTAATCCGTTTGTTTCTCTGTGACTCCAAGGTCACATTGGGAACTAGCGAAAGGGGGTAGTGGCACACGCCTTTAATCCCAGCATCAGCCATAGAGTTCTGGAGGTCTGTGCAGATAGACAGAAAGTGATGTAGCTTGGTGAAGATAGGAAATGAGTTAGCAGAATGGACAGGCATAAAAAGCCAGGTTAGACAGGAAGTCGCTCTCTTCTCTTCACTTCGCTCTTTGGAAGCATCGACATCATTGGTGAGGTGAGGCTAGCTGGTGGCTTGCTCCTAATTCCTCTGATCTCTGTCAGATTTTCACCCCTATTTCTTGTTCCGTGTGTTCATTAATAAGACTGGTTAGAAATTCGTCTTACGTGCCATATACATTATTCTGAAAACTAGTAATACAAAAACACTAAACTTGGCAAGTTTATAGTCAGAAACTACTTTTATGGAATCCTCAAATTTACTTCTCAGGTAATAGGTCACACTGATCCATTTGGGAAGTTTTTATGTAGAGTTCTTTTGTATTCTGTCATTTTCTCTGTCTGGAAGATAGTCCAAATCCTCAATGCTGGCCGCATCATGGAAGTCTCAGCATAATAGTATAGTCCCTTCCATGTTCAAGGTATCCTCACAATATGTAAACTATTTGCTTTACTTAAGTATATCATAATCAGCTGCTTCCCCCACTATAACAAAAGCTGTACCAGGTAAAAATATTCCCTGTACTGCTCACCACTGTATACCCAGGTCTGAAGTCACTTGAGCATACAGTAAGCCATCTACATATATTCTGAAAGGGTGGATTAGTAATAAGAAAATGAATAGATGACAGACACATTTGATTATTCTAAGCTTCTAAGACTAGTTAATATTCGTTGTTACCTTGGTGCCACATAGGAGATTAGCAAGGCACATACTTGGCTATGTTTGTTCCAGTGACCAGTCCAGTCATGAGGGATCTGACCCAATCAATGGTATAATCTATTAATGGATTCAAATTTTAAATAGACTATTAGGAAAGGAGAGGCCTAATTTGAGGATGTGGTCACTGGAGGTGTGACACGGAAAGGTATCATTTTTCTTTGTTTCCTGTTGCCCATGGTGGAAACATTCATGTTCTGACATGTGTTCCTGGATGTAAAAATTCTTCCTTCCCTAGGGCACAAATACCTTTCAAAGTCACAACCCTAGTAAGCACTTCCTCAAACTCTGAAACTTTAAGCCAATATAAGACTTCCCTCTTTTACCTTTTGTCAGAGTGGCCCAAAGTCTAACACAGACTTGTGTCAGAATGTGGTAGCTTGTAAAAGTTTCAGGCATAAGACGGTCAGAGAAACTGAGTTCACAGTAAGTAGCATTCCAAGGAAACTCAGAATGCATTATCTAGTTTGAACCATGCCCATTTATTTATCTTGTAGCATACTTTGGGTGGGAATATGTACTAGTCATTATAAACGTTTTGCTCACACATGGCATAGGGGTAAGAAATATCTCTAAGATGATGCACATAAAGATGTTCAAAAGAAACATACATATATATATATATATATATATCCTATCATAGATGCAGAAAATGTTCACTTTACTTGCTAATTGAAATTTAAAAGGATTATTTTAATGGACACATGGTCATGGCTGACATGCTATTTATGAAGACTTAAACCAGCACATCATGGTGGAAATCACCCTTCTGCACATCTACCAACCCACATTTTTAAAATATGTTCTCAGTTTTTATTGTCTTTTCCTTGTTTTATTTTTTTGATTGTTTGTTTGTTTTAAGAGCAGGACTTACTCTGTAGCATAGTCTTCCCTTGAAAGCAAGGCTGGCCCTGAACTTGTGACAATCCTTCCATGGCAGGCTCCCAAGTAGTTATGATTGTAGGCATGAAGCCACCATACTCAACTTTAGAAAGAAGTTTAAGTTATGTCATTTGGATACCTAGTTATTACAAGGAATGGAAACAACTTGATGTATAAGAGAGAGAACACCATTTATAGAATAACATTTTTCACAATTAAAAGCACTTTGTAGTTTTAACATAAGTTCGCGTCTGCACATTACAAAAACATGGTACCTTGTTAAGGTTAGAATGGTTCTTGAAAATCAATTCTTTTAACATTATCATTACAGAAACAAATACCATAGTGAGTTCTAGGACAGCCATGACTACACATTAAAAAAAAAGTAGAATCCAGGTAATAGCTAACTGAGCATAATTAGTGAGGTTTCAGGACTAAAGTATAAATATTTTGAACTTCTAATAATTCATTTATCCTTCATATGCCACTTTCCCCAATATTGAATAAAGAATTGAAGCAACAGGTATTTAAGTCTGAAATCTCTATTTTAAAAAATGTCAAACTGTGTGAGTATCTTCAGCATAATCAATATGGCACAACACAATATTAAAGAAATAACCCTGAAACAAAACAGTGCAATAGATTAAACTAAATCTCACTGTACTTAATAGGGCTGTAATACAAGAATGGCTTATTATTAACATCCTGTTCTGATACTGAACAAAGGCAACAACTAGATAATGGAAGGATAATAATTGAAATTTTAATTAGCTGCTCTGTATGAGATTAATGAAAATTACCACTGTGCCCATTTGATCTTTAAAAAATAATGCAGACAAAGTTAGTAATTAGAGTACAACATGCTAGGTGAATAAAAAGCTTTCCTCATTTGAAGCCATTCCTGAATTTGAAAATTATTAGAATGTAGAGACTTGTCCACAAGCCCATGCTTATATTATTCTAAGACAGTACACAGAGAACTAAAAGGTATTTTGAGTCACATATCCCCCTTACTCTGAAATAAAATTTTAATATCAAAAGCAGACAAGAAATATTTTAAAAAGAACATTCTAAGTATGCAGTGGAAATAACTACTTCTGGGTTTAGTGACTTGGACCAATCTTTTTCCTTTTGTTTTTTAATGTAAGAACAGATTGACTTTTAATTTGAGAAAAGGCTTCAGAATTCTTAGTTGTAAACATACCACACTGTGGATACTGGATGGAACTATTTATTACACATAGTTCTTTGAGCTACAGTATGCACACAGATAGCAATTACTATCACTGGTGTCACCATTAGAGAGGGCAATAATATCTTGAAAAATGGCAATACTGTTACTGTTTGTACTGGTTAAACTTGATACATTCTGTAGTCACTTGAGAAGACAGAATCCTCAAGTAAGGGACAGTTCTATCAAACTGCCCTGAAGGCATGTCAGTGGGCATTTTCTTTCTTTTTTATTATTATTAAAAAGATTTTCCACTCCTTTTACATACCAACCTCAGATACCCCTCTCCTCCCTCCTCCCACCCTGCCAGCTCTCCCCCTCAACCCACCCTCCATTCCCACCTCCTCCAAGACAAGGTCTAGCATGGAGAGTTTCTGGAACCTGTCACTCTCAGCCTAGGCAGGACAAGACCCTCCTCCCTGCACCAAGACTGCCCCAGGTGTCCCACCACAGGGACTGGGCTCCAAAAAGTCAGCCCCTGCACCAGGGAAGGATCCCAATCCCACTGCCTGGGGGCCCTCAAACAGTTCAAGCCAAACAACTGTCTCAAGCTTCCAGAGGGCCCAGTCCAGCACCATGGGGGCTCCACAGTTATTGGTCCACAGTTCATGCATTTCCACCAGCCTGCCTGGCCATCTCTGTACATTTTCCCTTCATGATCTCGATGTCCCTTGATCATAGAATCTCTCCTCTCTCTCATCAGTTGGACTCCTGGAGCTCTGCCAGGTGCCCAGCTGTGAATCTCTGCATCTGCTTCCATCCATCTCTGGATGAGGGCTCATGAGGGCTTCTCAGCTATGAGTACATAATTCATGCATCTCCAATAGTTTGGCTGGCCCTCTCTGTACACCCTCCCATCATGATCTCGTTGTCCAAGCGAGGGAGAAATGAATGAGGTCTACACGGGTTAACTAGGAGTGAGGAGGAGGAAATGGGGGATGAGGGATGGAGGCTGAGAGCATAAGGGAGCAGGAGGTTCGAGCTGGAACAGGGACAGAGTGGGAGAGCAAGGAAGGAGATAACATGGTAAATGGGGAAATCATGGGAATAGGGAGAAACAGAGTGCTAGGGAAGTTCCCGGGAGTCCACAGGGATGACCCCACCTTAGACCACTGGAAATAATCAAGAGGGTGCCTGAACTGGCCTACTCCGGTGATCACATGGATGAACACCCTAACTAACTAACCTAACTGCCACCATGGAGCCTTCATCCAGTGACTGATGGAGGCAGATATGGAGATCCATGGCTGGATACCAAGCCGAGCTCCAGGAGCCCAATCGATGGGAGAGAGGGGGCCTTCTATGAGCAAGGGCATTTTCTTGATTGATGTCAGAGGACCTAGCTGACTGGAAGTGGTACATCCCATAACCAGGTGGTGCTAGAAAGCAAGCTGAGCAAGCCATGTGGAGGTAAGTCAGTACAGCAGAATTCCTCTATTTGCTCCGCTTCAGTTCCTTCCCACAGGCTCCTGCCCTGACTTCCCCTCATGATAGGCTTTGATAGGGACCTGTAAGCTACGTAAACGCTTTCCTCCCCGAGGTGCTTTTGCTTAGTGTTTTACCACAGAGCAGAGACAAGCAAACTAAGACACTGTGATTGACTATGTTTCATACATAAGTCAAGTTTCTTTGGCTACTTCAACTAAGTGAGTCTCTTATCTATTATTGTAGCTCTCAAAAATACAATATTGTAAGTTAGCACATTTGGAATTATATCTACAAGGATTCCTGTGTTGTTCCTTATAGGATCCTACAACATTAAAAATATAAACTGAAAAGCCATTTCCCATATCAGTTCCATTAGTTTAAGAAAAAGAAACACAAAATCAAAGTTTCCATTCCAATAATGAGGTATGTGGTAACATTATAAATTTGAATGTATTACTGAACATTTAAATATCTTCTATTGATATAAGAAAAATAAAATCTTTTTATTGAAATAAAACAGATTTTCATATAATATATTCTGATTATGGTTCCCCCTCTCCCAACTCCTTCCAGGTCATCCTCACCATGCCACTCACCCAAAAATATCTCTTAAGGGAAAAGTACTAGACTTACCTAATGAACTCATCAAACAAATGTATGAAAGGATTCTTAAATTATGGTATTTAAAACAATGTTATATTTAAGCATTTGTCTGTCTATTAGCCTTAGGCTCTACAACTTTAATACATTAAATTCAGTCTGCATTAAAGTCCCTTAATTGTACAGGAAATATAGGGAATAAGATACTGCAAAATATCAGTTAAGGTCTATATCAAAAATTCTGTAAAAAATTATCATCATGCAATAACATCATAGGGTGTCATTTCCCATTGCAGTATACACAGTTTTCAATTAAGGTATTTTCAGGGGGTGAAATGTGCAAAGTAAGAAAATATATACCAAATTCTAAAGCAACATATCATCAAAAGTTTCCTATAGCAGAGTGGACCATTTTTTCTCAAGAGGATGGGACTAATTTTATTAAAACGTGATAAATTTAAATGTTTAATGAATGGAAAAATACCTATAATGTTTCCTCTGGAAAATTATTGAAGCTTTTGATATATGAAATACCTCTTAAGAATTTCACAACAAAATTGTAAAGCCCAAGGGTATCTGAAAACAAAATACTTAAAACATTCCTTGGGCCCATGTACTATGAGAAATAATATGTAAGCCAAGAAACTATGAACATATATTTAATCCAGACCATATGTGTATGTGTGTTTGTATGTACAAATATTTTATTATAACAAATACTCAACCATTATGATTTGTTAGTGAAAGCAAATTTTAACAAATTTTAATTCAATAGTAGTCACTATGGGTAATAATGAATCAATGGGAGTTTTTTCTTTTGTATCTAACATTAAATGAGAGGGTGGTTCTATACATAAAACTTACCCATAATTGGCTTATAAAACTACTATCAAGCAATTATTGTGAACAATGTGCATATGGGTGAATGACATCAAGTAAATCTTCCAAACTATAAGCTGTGTCTAGCATTTTTATGAGCTCTTATCACCACTCATACTACCTGAGGGGGGAAAAGTATAAACAGTGTGTCTGTCTTTAAATTGACAGAAGCCCTTGAAATATATAAGCTAATGAAATGTAAACAGACAGAAAATAACCCAAAGGTTCTTAACCTGGGTTCCCAATTCAGGCAGTGTGCAAAGTTTGAAAGGGAAACATAACATCTTTATTTTTAGAAAATGTCACATTAAGTTTAGTGCTCCTTGATATTATGAATGTAAATACCAAACTACAGTGGCAATAACAGCTCATACAACCTAGTCACCTATAGATAGTTTTCTGCTATACTACAACACACATTTGTGGAAGTATTTGAAATATAATTTATGCTTATTACATATAACCTGCCACTCTCTTCTGTTATTTAACAAACACTATAAGGAAGTATACTATTTCTTGATCTGTACCCTATTTTGAAATAATGGAAATATGCATGCAATTGTGAGAAACAATTCACAGAGATCTTTTACTCTCCCCAATCATAGCATCCTGCAAAGAAACGTTATAATATCACAGTTGCAATATTTATATTGACAAAAATGCAAATATCTGAGTGCCTAATTTTACCCACATTTACTTGTATGTGTGGTACACGTATTCTGTATAAATAAAGTTGAATGCAATATTATCATCTGTAGATTAATACAGCCAACATTTGGACAGCTCCATTCCCACAATGATCCCTCATGCTGCCCTTTCATAACTACATCCATCACCTTGTCACAACTTTCTACTCTGAAAGCCACTAATCTCTTTAATATTTCTATATTTGGACTTATTAATGTTCCATGTATGTATGAAATTATACCCTATGTATCCTTTTGAGATGGCATCATACTGCCTTGGAGAGTTACACAGATTACTGCATAAATCAATAGTGTACTTTTTGGTAAGCAATATTTAACATTATTGTTATTGCTATAGTTTATTTAACCATTTACCAGTTGAAGAACAATTTTAGTGATTAGGCATAAACCTCATAGGAATCTCCATACAGAGGTTACTGTGTGAAAATGTTTTATAAGGTCCTAGGATATTTCAATTTTTGAAAATATTTGAATAGCATATATTAGAGTAATTGTTCTACTTTTTATTCCTGTGTATTTGATGTTTGGCAATTCAATATATGATCTAAGATGGTACACAAAGGCTCACCAGTATGTTCAAGGGGCCTAGAGCACAAGACAAAGAGCCTAGTAGTGGCCTGCTTCTTGTATTTTACAATTACATCACATTTACTCTACTCGCTATTGTGAGAAAGGAAGATGTATCTCTATATAAACAGGTACTTTAAAAAACAGGAAGGATTTGACCAATTATACTGTACCAGTTAAGACAGGAAAAAGTGTGAAAGTTTTTCAACATTTGTTACATCAAGGCAAAATTATGAAGAAATATGTTTAATGTCTTCACTATATGTTTTATAATTTTACAGATCCAATTGTAATACTAACTTTAGACAATGAAACAAAGCCAGTTTAATAATACTGTTGTTAATTATGAATGTTTCCTGTAGCCTAAATAAAAACTACATTTTTAAGTAGGTAATGAAGCTATAATTGGAAAGGAAATAAAGAAAAATGTCTTCCATGAAATAAGAAGTAACCCCATTATTTCCAATCTCTAACTTTCTAAGCATTTGAGTAAGTGCTATCTGTCAAAATGATTGCACTGAATATTATTCAGTTCCTTGCCTAACTGCTGATAAGTAGTAAAGCATCAACAAAGCATGTAAAGGACAAGTAAATAAGGAGAGCTGAAGGGGCTGACTGATTGTCGTGAAAAATAAACGTATGTATGCCTTTGGCACTAATTGAGATTGAAACACTCAGTCATCAATGGTACCTTACATGTTTATAGCACAAAGAGATTTCACCAAACCTCCTATGCACCATTTAATTTTAGTCTAACACCTAGGGAAGATATTGCTTAAAAACTCCTTCTGATACAGTCTTGGGGGGGTTGAGATTATTTACAATGGAGTATTATAACAAAGGGGAGGGAGTAAAAGTTTCCTCACCATTCTCCACCCTTATGAGTCTTGTGAAACTGGTCAGTGTGTCACTTGAATCCCGAACCTTAAGTTCTTGTTCTACAAAATGAAAATAATATTGTGTCTATCTGTAGGCTTATTGTGAGAGTAAAATAATAATATTGGTAAAAAGGAATGTCTAGTTGTTCCAGTTTGCTTTTCTGTTCCTGTGATAAAACACCCTGACCAAAAGCAAAAGCAAAACTTGGGAAGGAAAGGATTTATTTTCATGTTACAAAAGATTACCCTCCATCATAGAGGGAAGTAGGGGCAGGAAATCAAGGCAGGATCTTTATCCAGAAACCATAGAAGATCATTGTTTACTGCCTTTTTTTTCTAGTTATGCTCAGCTTGCTTTGTTATATAGCACAGACCCACTTGCCTAGGGATTATGCTGCCCTCCTACATCAATCATCTATCAAGACAAACTCTCACAGGTATGGCCAAAGGCCATTCTGATCCAGGCAAATCTTCAACTGACTTCCCTCTGTAAGACCCCAACTTTCCTTAGGCCTGTAACCCCCATACTCTTTAGGCCTGAAACCCCTCCCTTAGGGTCGAGAAGCTAAAGCCAGAGCAGAATTGCTAAACCACTGTTTAATGGAAGTCAAGATTTCTGTTAAGATACGCTG
>LZPO01116960.1:735998-756211 GCA_001675575.1 Neotoma lepida
AAAACACAGGCAATAAATAATCCCACAGCAGTAAATCCCAAAGAAGGGAAATACACACACACTACCACCAAAAGGTAAGAGGAATCAACAATCACTGGTCATTAATATCCATTAATATCAATGGACTCAATTCACCTATAAAAAGACACAAACTAACAAAATAGATACAAAAACAGGACCCATCCTTCTGCTGCATACAAGAAACACACCTTAACTCCAAAACAGACACTACCGTAGAGTAAAAGGCTGGGAAAAGACTTTCCAATCCTCTCCATGTTCATTTTTTTTCTGCCAACCCATCCAATATGGTTTTATTGATTGTGTTTTACATCATCCTTAAATCATTTCTGATACAAGTAGTACATTTGGTTCATTATCTTCATTATCTTCTAGTGAATTGCGTATTTGGCAAATTGACATTTCTGTGACTATATCTAGAGAGTTGTGGCTGCAAAGGTATTCCAATGCAAATGGAAGATGTAGTTTTGCCTGTAACAGGTTTTAGGTAAAAATAAAAGCTTGCCTTAATTAATTTTGAATATCTAAACACCCATCAAGGAACAGTGGTATTACTCTTTGATATTTTTAGTTAACACTGGAAGGATCTGTGATGCTTGGTCAAAAGATAATAGAAGGGTCTAGATTTTTATTAAAGTACTCTTTTGGCTTTGTGTGTGTGTGTTTATCAAGATTTTATTCAAGTACTTTGACTATTAGGCCCATGTGTTTCCATTGTAGCATCCTGAAGACATTCATTTTACATGAGCTCTTTTATTTTCTAGAGTTTTAAGGTTTGAGAAGGTAGTAATGAGAATGAAAACGTACTGTAGGTTCTTTGTTGATGACTCATCTGCTTATATTTTTCTTATTCTTGGAACAGTTTTTTTTTTCTCCCCTTCAAGACGGGGTTTCTTTATGTAACACTCCCGGCTGTACTCGAACTCACTTTTTAGACCATGCTGGCCTCAAACACATAGAGATCTACCTGCCTCTGTGTCCTGAGAGCAGGGAATGAAGGCATGTGCTACCACACCCGGTTTTGGAACAGTTTTATAAGCAATTGTTTTAGGAAAATTTAAGTATGTTATTATAGACACAAATTAACCTGCATTATAAGCTTAAAATTTTTTATAAGAAGGTTTATTTTATATTTTTAATTTTTGCTAAGCTCATTTTTGCTAACATGCTAATTTTTATTTTTTATTTATTTTATTATTATTTATTATTTATTTTTATTTTATTATTTTATTATTTTTATTATTTTTATTTTATTATTAAAAAGATCTTCCACTCTTTTTACATACCAACCTCAGATCCCCCTCTCCTACTTCCTACTTCTACACTCAGTCCATCAGAATTCCTGTTCTTTGGGATCAACAACTCAGGACAGTATGTTAACTCTCCTTTCTGTCTTTCTCACAACATAGACTTCACTTAGAAGCCTAGTTCTCTCCAGCTGTACAAGGAAGAATTTCAATAGAAAGAAAATGCCTCCCAATCATGTCAAGAAGATGAATCAATACAAAGTTCATAGAAACAATGCGCAACCACTAAAAACAATACATTCAACACCATTTCTGTAACCTGGTCATTAATATACTGAAAAAAGCCATATAATTACAAGACAATTACTTTGTTAAAACAACGATATAGTAAAATTAATGGGTTGGTCACATGAAGTTAAAGAATGGATTCCTGAAATTACCTAGATTAGATCATCTAAGCAGCTATGTAATCTTGAGAAAATTGCTTAAATTTTCCATTCTTCAGTTTAGGAAAAACACTACTTACATTCTTTGGAATGTTCTCACAAGTAAATCAAGGCAAAGCAATTAGAACAATGTTTATTACATAGTAAATGGCATAAAAAACTAGCTACTATTATTGTTATCTAACTAATCTTTTCTATACGATATCTGTAATAAATATGATAGCACATGTTTCTGAGATAGAACATCAAAGTGATAGAAGTGTATTGTGTTACATTATAATACTACTATATATAATATATATCATATAATAATATTATATATAATAAATAATACTAATATAATATAATATAATAAAACTAGAAGCATTTGGTCTAGTTGGGCTTATTACTGATTATATAAGAAGAATCTTGTTAAAATAAGTGAATATGAACCCAAACTATGAAAATATCACAAAATCCATAGGTATAGTTATTTTTTTCTGTGTTATTTCTCTGGAAGAGCAGAAGTAGAAAAAAAATGAGAAAATGTTATATATGAGTCCATGAGGTATAACATTATTTTAAAAAGAGACTTTTCTGTTTATTTGATCCACGTGTTTTCATCATCTGTATGTATATGTGCAGATACTCCAGGTGCCTGGGAGGGCGGTAGAGTGTTTCAGATACCTTGGAGCTGGAGTTACAGGCAGAGGTGATGATGGAACCCAAACTCAGGACCTTTGCAAGAGCAGCAAGTATTCTTACTTCTGAGCTATCTCTCAAGCTCTCATTTTTAAAGAAATATTCTGTGTTTGTAAAAGGCTACTTAAGTATCAAGCAATAGAAATATTATTATATTCTTTTGGATAAATGTGTGTTCTAAGTGAAAGTAGTATAGGTTCAGACAGTTTTTGTAGTATTTTACTTTCAATCCAAAAGCATTCCAAATCTCTGGTAACCTCACCATTCGTTAGCAAAGATGTTTACCAATTGTCTGTAACTCTTGAAAAATGACAGGTGAGTAAATAGAGACAGTGGATAAATTAGAGTGAATAGGGGGGGAAGGGTTACCTTTAAAAGAAACACTAAAGAAAAAAAGTAAGTCAGTACCACTAAGTCTAGGCTCTATACATATAATATGCATCTCAGAGGAAATCACCTACAGGTGAGCAACCTAGGAAAATAATGATCATGCTTTAAAGAAATAAAGCTCTTTTAAAATTCATTTAAAGTATATTACACAAAATCAGATAGCAATTATCCAGAAGTCATAGTCATAAGTGGATAATATTCCACAAAATATTTCTGATGGTCAAGGAACAACAAATGACAGTTTTGTTAGCACTTAAAGAAGCTAAGATTTAGGATCACAGTCTCTCTGACTTTCCCTGATCCCCAAAACTCTGGTGAGGAAAAAAATCTTGTCATTATCATTTATCATTTAAGAATCTCTCAACCATGAGGCTCTGCCCTTTAAGACTTTTTTTTCAAAAAGGCAGGCTAAGGTAAAAGCATTTATCATAATCTTTTTCTATTCCCTACCTTCCCCCCAAAAAGAATTATCAGCAATATAGACATGAAAATTACTTTAAAAGCTTAATGTTGACTGGTTTCACGTAAATGGTCAATTCACTTTCAAAAGGCTCAAAATGCTTCAAATTGTCAAAGAGCTGAACCCTGGTATCCACTGATTCAACAAAATCTTTTTACAATTTTCTGCCATAAAATGTGCACATTGTTAGGTATTGCCAAAAGAAAGGTCTGGAAGATGCCCTCCAAATCTACAGGCATCACAGCCCTAAGTCATATAACTCAGGTTAGTGTGGGGAAGACAAAATAGCAGTTGGCATAACCATTAAAATCAAATAATAAATCTCCATATGATAACTATCAGTTTCACTTAAAATGACTGTGGAGAAGTAGGAGGAACAAGGGCCCAGTCCCATCTTCTCTCCATAACTTACTAACCTCACACCATACCATGACGAGGGAACAGGGTAATGCTCAGTAAGTCATCCACATGTCTTTGATACTATTTTGTTTTCAAAGACAAGGTCTCACTCTGTAGCTTGGAGAGGTTCAGTACTCCTTATATAGCTCAAACTGTCCTCTAATCTGTCATCTACTGAATGCTAGGGGTAAAGGTGGTATCTGCAACATGCTTAAACCACAGATTTCTAAAAGTGATACAAAAGCATACCCATGAGGTAAATGGGAATGGAACAGTACAACTTACCTAAGGTTAACTATTTCTGATTGCTCAGAAAATGCATAAAAATAAAGGCACAGAGCCTGCTATTCAGTGAGTAACTACACGTGTGAACCACTGTGTAAATGAGTTTTATGCACAATATACTTAGCATTTATATCATCCTGCAAGATAACCATTGTCACCAACTTTAGAAATGAAGTGACAAAGGTGAATCACTAGTAACCACACAATTATTAAGAGGTAGACACACAGGAAACATTAAGGAAGAGGAGGTTGGAAGTGTGTAAGAGCTGAAAGATCTGGAGATGGTCTAAGAAACGTCATTCCTTAGACTTCATACAACTATTGTAATCATTAATTAACATCAGTTATAGTTACCTGCACTGGATTCTCAGAAAACCAAACCTATTATCAATAAGCCAAAGTGGGCAGGTGGCTCAAGGGTCCCTACTCTTTAACTCTGAACTACTGGCTATAGATAGATTCTGGGAGAGAAGGAAATCACTATCTTTAGCTGCGTACCCTCTGCTGAGCCCACTAGACTCCAATGGATAGTTCCAAATTCATAGTCACATAGATGACTGTGATTAATACAGTAGGTCACTAAGCAAAAATAATGAAATATGAAAGAGATTTGGGAGGAGGAGAAGGGAGAATGGAATGGTAGGGAGGTGGGAAATGAGAGTGATCAGTATTTATGGTACACATGTGTGAAATTGTAAGAAAATATTTTTAAATTAAATTTAAATAAAACAAGCAGAGCCAAACATGTGAAATAGATTTGTCAATTGCCAAAGGTCACATGTGTTTGTTACTATACTTCAGTGCCTTGTTATCATTCTACTCAGTGCTGCTTAAGGCAGTCAATCCAAAATCAAGGCATAGTGGGCCTTTTACTTAGTTCTGTGACTGATATAAAATATATCTTGTAGTAATTACCCTTTGGTTATATCTACTCCTCTGGCACTATATGGAAATCTATTTCATCTGCTATAGCACTTTTCCTTATTATTGGAAGTAACTATATTGCTCCTCCTATAAGATTTTTCTGTATATATTATCTTTCCATACACAAAAGTAGCAGCAGAAAGCCATAGAGGTAGAAGGATGGGGCTAAAGGAAGGACAAGAAGACAAAGGATATAAGAGCTGTATCTACGACAGAAAATCCTCTCTCAATGATGGCTTATTAACATTTTTTAATTCCACTGGACCTGAACATTCTAGCAATCACAACAACTGTCCTACTAAAAAAGGTACCATTTTTCAGAAGTCAAGTTTGCCATACCAAATCAATTGTGATTCCACACAGAATTCAGTGTACTTTAATACAAACTGCCAATATGGTTAAGATCACTTTAAAATGAAATACAGAAGTTGTCTTAGTTACTGTTCTATTGCAGTGAGGAGACACCATGAACAAGGGCAACTCTTGTAAAAGAAAGCATTTATCTGGGGAATTGCTTACAGTTTCAGAGGGTTAGTTCATTATCATCATGGTGGGGATTGTGGCAAAAGGAAGGCAAGGACGGTGTTGGGGCAGTAGCTGAGAGCTTTACAGTGTACAGAGAGAGAGAGACTGGGCCTGTAGTAGCATTTTGAAACCTCAAAGCTCACCCCCAGTGACATCTCCTCCAACAAGGCCTCACCTCCTAATCCTTCTCAAACAGTTCAACTGAGGATCAAGCATTCAAATAAATGAGATAATAGATGAATTCTCAGTTAAACTATCAGGTGTGTGTGTGTGTGTGTGTGTGTGTGTGTGTGTGTGTACATATTACATGAATGTTAATAGAACTGAATAAATTTAAATATTGGCTTTAGTGTCAAACTTAACAGGTTAATATTAAAGCTGTCATAACTAAAGCTACTCAAATGAGAACATACAAAGTACTATTGTGGACAATAAAGGCTTAAATGTACTAATTGAGGCTAGTCACCACCCACAGCAATTCTCATACTCAAATATAAAGTGTATTTCTCCTTGACTTTATACTTCATATCAAATGAAACTAAAGTACAAATACAAAGCTGAAATATAAGAAACATCCTTGCCATATTCAGGTCTGTACTATGAATGCTAAAGGCACAATTTCCCATATATGCAATAATTTTTAGTTTACTGGGTTTAAAAGATAAATATGGGATAATTATGAGCCATCTCATTAAAGAAGAAAATTTTGACTTCTTCCAAGTGTTAAGCTAGTATGTTTGCCTTTCCTATTGGTTTGGTGTATGTGCCCAAAGCCCAGTCACAGGTTGTGAGCCTGTAGCCATAAGCTGCCACATGCCAGGATCCAGAAACAAGAAGCCAAGTGCCACTGAGTTCCTGCAGCATGCCAGCCTTCATTCTCCCACGTTGATGCATGGAGTATCTGTACTACCTGAGACAGTACCTACTGCAGCTACTGCATTCTGGTTACACCTTGGCCATGGGTACCTTCATGAGTCCTGAGAATCCTAGCTCGGTGTGTCCTAGAGAATACCAGCTGAAGACAGTGATGGTCCAATGAGCCCTCATGGAAGCAGAGGAGTACAGAAGACATAACCCAATGTACAATAATAGAGGAACTTAAAGGTGGCTCAAGGCATTCCAATACCTGACAGTCTGGGGAAGATCAGGAACTCACATGTCAGAAGGTAAAACACCTTGAGACACTAGATCCTCTCACTGAAACAACAGTGAGCCTTCATGGAGACATGTTCCTAGATAGCTCCATGGTGCACTGCCATATATCAGCCCTTTCTTGATATATGGCAAGAAGTCAGATACATGCTTTCTATTAGGACTCCAGGCAGCTTGTGGTACTAGCAGTCTGGATAATGTATGCTGTGATGTGCTTATCTAAAGTCAAGGATAGAATAGATACAGTTCTTCTTCCCTAAGGACAATTAGAAGCTGAGGTACTTCTCTTGACTTCTGAGAACACACCCACTACTAATTCTTGAGTGAGAGCCTGCCAATTGTTGTTTCTATTACAAGGGGGAAAAGCAGACATTTTCCTTCACAAGTTTAACAAAATGCCCTGGTGAACTATAATAAACACATAATCAACATTGGTAAACCATTCCTCCATTCATTGCAACAAACCAAGATTCTAAGGGAGGGACTTTGAGTATCTCATCCTAGCTGATCAGCTGAAGACTTGCCAAGATTCCATCGTAGGTGGGTCTAAGGGGAATTCCCCCACTTCTGTTCTTGTTCCCACTCAGGATTGTTGAATAAAAGAAATAAATTTGGGAATGTGTTTTGAAGAAGTTGAGTACATATGCCTGTCTGATGTACGTGGAACTGGTAGTTCATCAATATATGGACTTCCCAACTTACTCAAAGGCAAAGCCCACCAAGCTGGCTATTATCCTAAATTTATTAGCAGCTTGGCTTTACTCAACCTAGTAGTTAGCCTTGGGTTGGGCTAAAAGGATTAATGTTATTTTAATCAGGTCATCAATCTAGACTCTACTTGAAATGTAACCAGTATATATTTGAATAGTATTAAGTAACTAAATATTTCTGAAGACACAAGTCATCAACTAATAAACAATATTCCACATATAAATGACAAATGGCAGCAAGGCATCTTTCATTTCAGTTTGGAAGAAAATCATAATGCTATCCCATAATATTTACAGTATTTTCTAGTTTAAAAATCTGGAAAGAAATATGAAAAATTTATGATAGGAAGATAAAAATCTTTTTATAAGGAGAGGTTTTTGCCACTAAAAATGTTTAATGATTAACTGCCTCCAGGATAAGTGGGACCAGCCCACATGTAAAACCAGATTAATGACAAGCTGAAACAAAATGTGTTTTCCTTACAAAAGTGCTTTAAAATAAATCTTAAAATATTATTTTTCATATTTCATAACTACCACAGAATTATAAGAAGAATGTTAAAACCTGCCAGCTTTTAAGCTTGTGTAATGAATGTTGTATTCAGTGTTTTCAGTGAATGGGGGTGTTAGAGAGGGCCAGTACATTGATGTGAAATAGTATTTCCACTGCAGTATGCAGTAAATTTCCCTAGGAAAAAACTTGCATGTCAACAGAAACCTAGTCTGATTTGGGTTTATATTCTCCACAAACCAGATGAAATCAAGCAACCACCAAACAGTGTAGTGGTTAGCAATTTGATTAACAAAATCAACTACCCATCTAGAACTTCAGCCTTCATACTACACATATCAACAAACATTTTACTATTCATATTTTTAAATTAGATTTATTTTTATAATTTCCTTTTAACTAAAGGCCAGTCAAAAATATGGTTTGCTATTTTAAAAAGAGTCAAATAACTGAGTGAAGAATATTAACATTATTTAAAACATGTCATAATGTCTATCACACCTTTAAATTCTACATTTAACCTAGTTTGCTTAATGAAAAATAAGCCACTTTACCTATATGAAGCTTATACATAACTGAAAAGAATAGACTGATGGTGATTTAAATAGCTACAGTGCTAGCCAAGAATTATGAATGTACATCTTCTCTGCTTACTGACAGAACAGCTCTGAAATCCATCTTTGTACAAGTTTTGAAATATGTTTGATAATATAATTAATGGACTAGCACATATTATAAAAACAATACCAAAAGTAATTATTTGGCATATCTGAAGGGTTGTACATTCTCAGGAAGTTCGAGAGGAATGTATTTGAATGTCTTCTGCCACTTCCGTTATCATTTCCCAAAGTGATTTAGCCTCTTCCAGCCTGGATCACAAATCTCTGGTAACCAACCTCACAGGGTGATATAAGGACTCCCTGCATTGAGAATTCAATGCTAGTTTCTACACCTTTGCAAATGTTCTCAGATCTGTGTAAAATCCTTTCCTATCGACATATTATTGACATGCTAAGTAGTGAAAGCTTTCACAAATCCACTGGAAGAAGCTGCCTAATGTTCTCTGCCAGCAATGCTGTTAGCTTACTCTCAATCACCATGCTGCCTTCAAAAAAGAAAGTGAAATTCCACTTTCTATTTTTACTAATTTACAACTTTTTACCTCTATAGTCAACTTTTACTAAAACACATTTCTTATGAGTACAATATCAATCATGACAAAGTTTAATACACAATAACATGGACAAATGAAAGCAGCAATACAAACTTGGGGAAAGAAAGTCAGAGCTCTCAAGAAGTGCCTATATTTTAATACTGGTCATGAGTTTATCATCTTTTCCAGCTAGCAAAGACCATTGCCTTCTATATCCAACAAAGTATTTCTTCCCTTTAAATGTGTACATTTAAATACAAGGAGGCATTCTCCATTCACACATGGATTCAAATATGAAATATGATATTTACTAGGTGGGTGAGCTGGATAATGCAATTACTTTACCAAGACTCATTTCATCTCTAAAATGCAAGCACTCCAGAATCTGTAACACATTGTTGCCAATACTACATAAAATAATTTATGCAAACTACCTAGTTGACATTTAATATGTGTCATTTTCCTCACATACAGGACTGCTAAGTTAGGAATCCCAAAGGATTGTGCTCAATATAGTATGTTTGTATCCACTCTACAAATTTGCTATCAAAAAAGCAAGACATAGAAAACTACCACAGGATAAAAGAAATCTGTAACAGACGAACTATTGTGAGAATACAAGAAACAGTATTCCAATGGAAGGGAGGGATTTTATGGGAAGTGGGAATGAGACTGTACCTTTAAAGAAGATTGCAGGGAAAAGAGTAGTTTGTAAAAAAGGAAATGATGAACACTTGCAAAATGCTGTAGCACACAAGGAAATCATGAACCCTGGACTAGAGTGCTGAGTGCCTGGGTTGTGGGAAGTGTCCAGTAGGGAAGAAAGCTAGGAAAAGCAGTGATAGTGAAAAGATGAATTGTACAACTAAGCTGCTAAGGACTATGTTATATTGTTCCAGCATACTACTAAACAATAAACAGTGTGATGACCTTTATGCGTAGCATGGCACTCTGGAGGCACTTTCTTAAGATAAAGTCTACAATAGAAGAATCCAGTTTCAGTCAGCTTCCAAGTCCTTTCCCAATTTGTCCTAATAAACAGTCATGTGAGGAGGTTAACATTAGAGAATTTTAAAAAGCACAAAAGTAGAAGGCAAGACTGTGTATATGCATAGAATACATGTTTCAAAGGACCTATATCATATTATAAATCAATAAAGAGGACAAGAGATGATTTTCCACCTAGAGATTAGATGACTGATTCATGTTCAAAATGCAAAGCAATTGGTTGTGATTAGTGGAACTTTCAAGAGAATGCAGCTTACATGATTACTGGGACTTCAACAACATAGAGACTGTATTTGACTATTCCTATGTAAAAATACCTAAGCCTGGGTGGGAGGAATTCTTACAAAGAAAACTGAAGGCTACACATCAATTAGCTATATTGGTTCAGCATCTAGTGAGGCCTCAGGGCATGGAAGACATGTGAGAAGACATCATCATGCTGACAAAAGAAACCAGAGATCTAGGGGTACACAATCTTGCTCTTATAATAACAATGTATTGAGGAGAATTCATTCTAGGGTCCTAAAAGAACTTTCTTTTTTAATTAATTAATTAATTAAACAGATCTTCCACTCCTTTTACATACCAACCTCAGATCCCCCTCTCCTCCCTCCTCCCGCCCCACCAGCTTCCCCTCTCCTCCCTCCTCAACCCACCCCCATTCCCACCTCTTCTAAAACAAGGTGTCCCATGGTGTGTCCCCAGAGTCTGGCACTCTCAGCTAAGGCAGGACAACCCTCCTCCCTGTGCCAAGACTATGCCAGGTGTCCCACCTCAGGCACTGGGCTCCAAAAAGTCAGCCCCTGCACCAGGGACAGATCCTGATCCTACCGGCTGGGGGCCCTCAGACACTTCAAGCCAAACAACTGTCTCAAGCCTCCAGAGGGCCCAGTTCAGCACCATAGGGGGGTCCACGGTTATTGGTCCACAGTTCGTGCATTTCCACCAGTTTGGTTGGCTTCATGATCTCAATGTCTCTTGTTCATTGAACCTCTCCTCTCTCCCATCAGTTGAACTCCTGGAGCTCTGCATGGTGCCCAGCCATGAATCTCGCATCTGCTTCCATCTGTCTCTGGATGAGGGCCCATCGGGGCTTCTCAGCCATGGGTCCATAGTTCATGCATCTCCACTAGTTTGGTTGGCCATCTCTGCACACCCTCCCATCATGATCTCTTAGTCCCTTGCTCATAGAGTGCCCCCTGTCTCCCATCGATTGGGCTCCTGGAGATCCGCCCGGTGCCGACATCTGTCTCCATCAGTCACTGGATGAGGGCTCCATGGTGGCAGTTAGGGTATTCATCCCCGTGATCACTGGATCAGGCCAGTTCAGGCACCCTATCAATTATTTCCAGTGATCTAAGGTGGCAATTCTACCAAAAGCAATCTACAGATTCAATGCAATCCCCATCAAAATCCCAACACAGGTCTTCACAGACTTGGAAAGAACAATACTCAACTTCATATGGAAGAACAAAAAACCCAGGATAGCTAAAAGAACCCTGTACAATAAAGCAACCTCTGGAGGCATCACGATCCCCGACTTCAAGCTCTATTATAAAGCTGTAGTAATAAAAACAGCTTGGTACTGGCATAAAAACAGACATGTGGACCAATGGAATCGAATTGAAGACCCTAACATTAATCCACACATATATGAACACCTGATTTTTGACAAAGAAGCCAAAACTGTACAATGGAAAAAAGAAAGCATCTTCAACAAATGGTGCTGGCATAACTGGATGTCAACATGTAGAAGATTGCAAATAGATCCATATCTGTCACCATGCACAAAACTCAAGTCCAAGTGGATCAAAGACCTCAACATAAATTCAGCTACACTCAACTTGATAGAAGAGAAAGTAGGAAGGATTCTTGAACGCATTGGCACAGGATACCACTTCCTAAATATAACACCAGTAGCACAGGCACTGAGAGCAACAATTAATAAATGGGACCTCTTGAAACTGAGAAGCTTTTGTAAGACAAAGGACACGGTCAGTAAGACAAAACGACAGCCTACAGAATGGGAAAAGATCTTCACTAGCCCCACATCAGACAAAGGGCTGATCTCCAAAATATATAAAGAACTCAAAAAACTAGACATCAAAATATCTAACAATCCAATTAGAAAATGGGCCACAGAGCTAAACAGAGAATTCTCAACAGAAGAATCTCAGATGGCTGAGAGATATTTGAGGCATTACTCAACATCCTTAGTCATCAGGGAAATGCAAATCAAAACAACTTTGAGATACCATCTTACACCTATCAGAATGGCTAAGATCAAAAACACTGAGGACAGCTTATGTTGGAGAGGATGTGGAACAAGGGGAACACTCCTCCACTGTTGGTGGGAGTGCAACCTTGTACAGCCACTTTGGAAATCAGTATGGCGGCTGTCTCTTATACACATCTAGATGTGTATAAGAGACAGGAAAATGTGGTACATATACACAATGGAGTACTACTCAGCAGAGAAAAACAATGACCATATGAAATTTGCAGGCAAATGGATGGAACTAGAAAATATCATCCTGAGTGAGGTAACCCAGACCCAAAAGGTCAAACATGGTATGTACTCACTCATGCTCCTGTCTCTTATACACATCTAGATGTGTATAAGAGACAGGGTATGTACTCACTCATAGGTGGATACTAGATGTGAAGCATGGGCTAACCAGACTGCAACCTACAGCTCCAGGGAGGAACCTAGGAGGGAAGCATGGATCACTCAGCGAGAGAGAAATGGATGAGAACTACATGGGCTGACTAGGAGTGAGGGGGAGGAAATGGCGGGCAAGGGATGGAGGTTGATAGTGTAAAGGAGTGGGAGGTTCGAGCAGGAACAGGGACAGAGAGAGAGAGCAAGGAAGGAGATAACATGATAAATGGGGAAATCACGGGAATAGGGAGAAACAGAGTGCTAGGGAAGTCCCGGAGAGTCCACAGGGATAAAAGAACTTTCTTAATCCTTTTTAGGAGCAGGGACTCGAATGTCCTAAGGTCCTTCTGCTAGGATCTCCTCTTATAAGTCAGTACCACTTCCCAGAATTACAATGATGAAGACCATGCCTACTGTACATGAATCACTGTCGGACACTCTCAACCTCTATCCAAACTATATAGTAGGAGCTTCAAATATTTACTAAAAGAAACAACACAGGGCTAGCAAGATATTTCAACAGGTAAAAAGCACTTGATGCACAAAGCTGATAGATAACCTAAAGTCAATCCTCAGATCCCACAATGGAAATAAAGAAGTGACTCTGGAAATCTGTCCTCTGACCTCTGTGCCACTGCACACAAGTGCTGTACTCACACATACATAAGCACACACACCATAGTAGTAAACAAAAATTGTTCAAAAAGCAACATCAGCAGAATCGTCATTTTTGATAAATGAGCTCCATTCTTACATGTCATGTGAAACAGAGGAAAATTACATCTCTAAAATGAGCAAGCAAATAAGGAAAAGAAAGTTCAGAATAGAAAGAAATCAATGAGAATCAACTTATTGTAAAACAAAAGGCCTTTATGAATCTGGTCTTTATTCGTCCTGTTGAAAACCAGGGAGTTGGGTAAGTCAGATTCTGATTTTCTGATAATGCCTGAGCAGACAAACATGTCCTCCTCCACAGGGAGGTGGTAGTACTGTTCTCAGTGTATCATTTCATCAGGAACATGGAGCTAGAGAATAAATCAAGACTTGAGGTTCAACACTGCCAACCCTGGTAGCCTCTGGTCCCATGCAGGAACCTACCACTTGAAATGCAGCTAGTTGGAATTGAAATGTGCTTTAAATATAAAATGCATGCCAGGTTTTGAAGACTTAGTATAAAAATGACATAATATATCTTTTCAATAATTTTTACATTGACTAGATACTGAAAAGATTAATAAATAAACTCTATTATTAAAATGAACTTTGGATATTTCTTTTCACTTCATGTGCTTTCTAGAACTTTTTAAATTACATAAGTGGTTTACTTTATATTTCTCTTAGGCAGCTCTGCTGCAGATGAAATTTTTACATTCCTTCCAGTATGATATTCTATGCTAAGACTTCACTGGTAAAGTATAACTAGGTCTTGCATCTTTGGGAGAGTAATGCAAAAATCTAAAAACGGATATCAAAACAAAGAAGACTGACACTAAATTCCAAGCTGATATTAATTACCTCAAAATGCAAATGAATATTATAAGCATCAACATTCATTTGAGAAAATTAAATTTAAGTGCATTACTTAAAAGCATTTGGATTGACAAGATGAAAGAAAAGTTCATGCCCAAAGTAAAATATTCTTTGCTGCAATTAAACTCTCAAGTTAATGGTGAACATAATTTAACAAAAATTAGGTGTCTCATTGTTTTAGTAATTTAATTGTTTCTGAAGATACTCCCTGGCATAGAGGGAAAATTAAGTCTCTTTAAATTACAAATAGCAATGTACCATTTTCCTCAAATGTAACAAAAACAGAATTGGCAGAGTAACAAGTCAGAGGGATCCTATAATATTTTATTTCCAGAATACAGACAAGACACATTTGAGTTATAAAAGGTAAGGACATTTTATTCTAAATTATAGCTGAAAGGTGAATGGTGGGGCAACAGGTTATGGAAACAGAGAGACATTCAGGTACAATGGAGAAAGAGATGAAAGCATTTAGGGAAAGGACACAGTAGTTCTCTACCCTGAATAAAAGTTTCAGTACTGGACTCAAATAGGCAGTCTAAATCTAGTTGGCTCAACTCCGAACCCCATATTCTTAAGCACTACATATATCTTCAAAGTACGTACATAGTTGTAATTTATATATACATGCACACATATATAAAACTAGACACACCAGGCACCCTTTGGTCAAATTGCTTGAGTGAGTAATTTACAACTGCTTCCTTATGGAGTACTCCAGGGTACATATTTGCAAAGTTATACTTATCTACATCCTTTTGCCCTGCTAACTTTGTCTCGTACATCTCTTCTGTATAATTTATCTGAAGTACGTCTACATGAGCATATCTTAGAAAAACCGACACTGCATATTATACTGATATACTGTGCAATTTGGGGATTTTTCTTTCCTCCTAATTAACCAATGAGAGTTATATTCAGCTATTAGGATTCAAACACATAGGTAAAATTTTGATGATAAACACTAGAATCCAAATTTTCTGTCAAGAGAAGCACCTTCTCTGATAACACATTTAAATACTGACTTAGGAAAATTCATTACAATTCTGCATAGGCTTAGCTCCAATATTAGAAACATGCCTCTAGGCTCATTTATACAAGAATTTCTTATTCAGCATCTCAGCTGCACAGGTTTCCACACAGAAATGAGCAGGTACAAACGGTTAGGGCTTCATAATGAGTCAACATTAACATAATTACTTTCCATTTCATCTATTACGGTACACTGTTTGACTCTCTCATTTCTTTTCATTTCAATCATTCCTTTAGAACACCCACAAGGCTCTGTTAAAGAAATGAGACTTTAGAGGCTGTGCTATAGAAACTGAGGTGAGCTAAATAGTTTTGTAATTTTCCCTTAGAAATGATCAATATTCCACACTAACAGAAATGGTGTCGTTTTGCACTCTACTACAATATTTCTATCTCTTAAAACAATGTATACAATTAGATAATGACATGAAAGTTATTTACTCTGCCATCACAAAATCTGAGTATAAAATAAGAAGCCTATTTTGCTTTTGAACAAACAGACCTTAATCTTCCAAACTTGCGCTGTCTACCACAGTTGTCTCAGGGGCTATATACTTACTATAATTATGTTGCCACTGCTGAAACATTTTTGAAAAGTCTTTTTTGGATGAAGAAATTATCTCCAGGGATAGTTTATCCTAAAATACATCTCATTGCTTTATATTTTAAGGCCAGGATATGATCAATTCAGTCACTCATTTATCAAACATGAGGCAAAAATTTTTTGCTATTTCCAAAGATTATTTCCACACTCCAAAGATCAAAATTTACTACCAGCAAGAGTACTCAAGAGAAACATTACTGGAGTTCAAATATAAGCCCTGGAGCTCACCACAGAGGAACTAACTGGGCAGCTTGCTTAAACTTGCAGTCAGAATCTCCCAACTTGAAATTTGAAGTTCTAGTCTCTACTGCCAGGCACACACTGAGGGAATCTGCTAAGTAGGAGCATGTGGAACAGTACTAGCATGGTGCCTGATAAGAATTGAGGAATCAGTAGGTAAAGATATTGTACTTACACTGTAGAAAACAAAGTTTCAAAACCAAGCACGCACAATCTAAGGAAGGACACGGTTTTGATGTACTGATTATGACTTTTTCACTTAAAACAATTATCCTGTGTCTAGATCCCTCTACGAACAATATTCAAGGAGTATGACTGAAGGAGAAGACAAAGTTCAGTGAAGACTGGAGCAAAACACTGTCTTCTAGATATGGCGGGGGCACTGAACCCATGAATTCCCACAGCAGCTGTGCTTGCTTACACAAAACCAACATTACAGCATGCATTGAGGACAGATACCCAAGTCCTTGGCCTTATCTGAGCTGTTGGCAGGTGGCCTCAATTGAAGAGAGACTCAATTTTATTGTTGGGTATGCTCCCTGGTAGGTCGACAATGCTGAAGTGGATAGTGCACACCCATGAGTATATGGGCAGCACTAACTGGACACAGTGGGTTATAAAAAGTGATAGAAAAAGAAACCAGGAAGACTTGAGAGGTCACAGGGACAGCTACTGGTGCTCAACATCTGCTTGGAGAGGGCAAATCAGTCTCCCTTGGGAATTAGCTCCCACATAGGTTGTCCAATTCAACCTTGTATAAATGTATATACAAGAAAAAATGAGTGGACTCAGTAGGTATGTGTGTGTATTTGTGTATGTAACAACAATAATAAAAGAATTCATTAATTTTGCAGAAGGGACACAAGAGGAGTTGAAGCAGGAGTTGAAGTAATGTAGATGCAGTGGTCACATATGAAGTTTTCAAAAAATAATCAAATTTGAAAAAAGACCTGAAGTTCAGAGCAGGATCTGGGGTGGGCAGTGGTGACCAGGGAAGAGTTCAGGGCAAATATGTTGTATACATTTATGAAATTCTCAAAAAATAAACTAAATATGTGTGTATGAATAAGTTTCATTCATTCCTAAAAGTAGCATAGACATTTTATAGCCAAAATCCAGTCCTCATTTTATTTAAAGAAATAAAATCAAAATGTAAAGCAGCTAATACTTCTGGGCACTATTATAGCCACTGAAAAAGAAATAAAGAAAATGCTGCCTCTGTCCTTTAAAAGGTTGACTATTTGTTTTCACATGTAGTCATGCCTTGCCTTTTATGTGGATTTGGGATATTTGAACTCAGGTCCAATCCATAAGGAGTTAAAATGCTTAAATCGTTGTTGGATTTCTTTCTGTTCTTTTTCCAACCATAAGGACTCATTATTTTACCTGGAAGTTACTTTGTAGCTGCTCTTTCAGACACACACACACACACACACACACACACACACACAACTCCAATCAGTGGGTAATCAGATGTAAGCATGTTAAACTGTGAAGATATGTATAAAGGTCATTTGAAAATCTGTCATTACCTAACATGCCTGATAGTTCACATTTTCATATCCACATTTAACTAATTAAATGATAAAGTAATTAAAGGTAAAGTAGAAAATACCTAAAATACTAATTAATGTCTTCTCAGTGACATCATTTTACTTTGACAAATGTAAGGAAAAGGATATAGAACATGTGTATATTATTTTTCTTCAGTATCAACTATAGTATCTCTATCCCCTATGTTAAATATACTTTCAATGCTGCTTCAAATAAAATTAATAAAGTGCCTGTGATAGGAAGTTGAGAAAAACAGAGCTATCATGCAAAATAATACTTTGCAGCTATTTTTTTTTTCTATTCTGTAATGAGTATGAAGAATTAGTTTAGGTCAGCCTGATTACTTAGCCTATCATAGGAAAGAAGAATAGTTAGTCATTAATTATATTCATTAAATTATGCAAAATCTGAGACTGCTTTGCTAATAAACTAAAGTATAACTAGCTATATAATTATATGGAAATCAATATGCCTTTGAGAATGGTCATTTATTATGAGAAAATTCATTCTATATCTAAACAGCATTTTATGAGTACCTTAAACTCTTGATAACAAAAATTTGCAAAATCATTAGATTATATAATCCTACTAGGCAAGAATTTAGAGTATAAATTCCTGCCTGGCTTTGAAGGTCTTTACCATTGCCATGGGTAAGATACCATCATCAACAACAGTGGAACAATTATAAAATCTGCTGATCAGGTACTGTGTTTGTACACAATTTTCCTATGTACAACAGAAACTCTTCTATAGATCTTTCTGATTTGACGTTAGACCTAATGACATAAGGAAAGTGTGAATACCAAATGCCCTTAGTTCCTTCTCATCGGGAAGTTATAAAATCACCAAATATGAATTTCCACGCAAAACAACAATCTTTAGGGGTTTTAATGGCCTTTTGCAGTCACCCCCAGGAGCCACAGAAGAGAGGAGACCATGTTCTTTGTTTCAGAGGGACATTGCTGAAACTATTAAATTACTTTGTGTAGTAAAAGCACTTAGAACCTACCATGTAATAATTATTTATTATCATGGTTTTTTCTTTTAATTTTGGGGATATATACTCTGGATTGTATCAGTTTCCTCAAGACTATATTTATAAAAATTCGTTTGTTGTTCCTTTCCCAAGTAATGTACAACTAAAATGCCCCATCTATTTCTCAGCAGAACAAAAAGTAAAATGTGAATTTTCTTGAAATAGAGATTGATCTTTTTATTTGTTCCTTATACACACTGCAGAAGAAAAGAATTAACTCTACATGGTTTGCTCTGACCTCTACATGCATGCAATAGCACATGAGTATCTCCACCTACACATGTATGTACACATATACAACCACAAGATAAACAATTAAATGTAATTTTTCAAGACAGAATATGGAACCCTGCATATGAGATGTTCTTTTTCACTATGTTGATTTTGTATGTATATGGAGAGCAATATGGAGTCATTTTCTTAAGCATATTAATTATGCATGAGTAACTATTAAAGGGAAAAACAGAATTACTAGAAGCTTGAGGAGTGGAAGACTATGACACCTATTTCAAAATACTTCATGATACATCTCAATTTGTATGCAGCAAATAAAAAAGGAAAATAACAAGGAAAACAAGTGTGTATATGTGAGACACTACAAACAACAAAAAGTTAGAGCACAGTGATCTCTACCTACAATCAATACTTCTCCAATTGTTTGCAAATCATATACAACTGTATGTTTATATTTCTGTCAATGTAATTTGACAAGAATTGTTAAATAAAACTTGTGGTGATATTTTATCTGTGTCCCCCAATATGTCTCCCAATAAAATAAAGCTTGCCTGGAGATCAGAGGAAGGTCAGCCACTAGTAATGAACACAGAAGTCATGCAATGTTAGCATATGCCCTTAATCCATCTGGTTCTCTGTGACTTCACAGTCACACTAGGGAACAGATCCAAACATGTTAACACACGCCTTTAATCCCAGCATCAACCATAGAGTTCTGGAGGTCTATATAGACACATAGGAAGTGACAGAGCTGAGCAAGAGGAGGAAGTGATGTAGCTATGCTGAGAGAACAGAACAAAAAGGGATATGGGCATGGAGATAGAGGAAGGCACCCACTCTTTGGGAAGCCGGGGTGTTGGTGAGGTGAGGCTGGTAGATGTTCCTAATTCCTCTGATCTCTGTCAGATTTTCACCCTATTTCTGGCTCTGTGTTTTTAACAAGACCGTTTAGAGATTCGTGTTACAAAAACTTCTAACATTTTCACTTAAAAATTATTTAATACTTCACTCTCCAAGAAGGAGTATGAAAACTAAAATTTTCTGAGCTAAGAAAAGCCCTGGAATAACTTCCAAGAGCAAATTTATAAGGTCATGCAAAGGTCACTACCATTTAGTCAAAAATATATTATGCTACATATGTCATATTACTATCCAAGTGCAAAGTGATATAAAAATATTTCTCTAGTCTGCTCATATAGGCTTTTCAATTAACTACCCAGAAGTTTTGTTACTAGGAAGCCCAGAAATTTTGCCATATTAATCTCTTCTATCATTTATTTTTAATCTTCAGTATTGAGCATGAAATGGGATGTATCTCAGTGGAAGAGTACTTGCCTAGAAAGTGTGAGCCCCTTGGTTTGATATTCATCAATACACACACACACACACACACACACACACACAGAGAGAGA
>LZPO01116960.1:757006-778581 GCA_001675575.1 Neotoma lepida
AAAAGAAAAAAAGAAAGTAAGATTGGTAAGATTGTAATGGTCTGAAAAACTAATCACCTAGGTACATCAGAATATAATTTATTATTAATGTTTGTGGTGATCTTGATATAAAAGAAAACCTACTACATTCTTACTTATATGAAAGAATGGCAAACACAAGAATGTAAAATACATAATAACAAAGTACTGTTGCTAGTTTACAAAACTGCTATACCATATTATTATCGTTACTGTACTGAAAATTACTTATTGAGCAAAAGTTAACTGTAAAACAACACTAAGCAGGATTTTCAGGAGGTATTCTAGAAGACACTGTTAGCAGTGGAGACAATGAGTGTTATGCATGTTACTTACCTCAACAGCCTTCCACTAGAACAATATTTCAAGGTGGTAGATGTTGATATTAAATTGATCTTGTATAGACCCAGCATAATGTGGTTTTGCATTTTAGTTTTTAACAAACAAAAAAGTATAGATTAAAAATAGACACACTAGGAAGTCTACATCTAGGTTTGTCTAAGTATACTGTAGGATATTCACAGGACAATGGGACCAGCTAACACCATATTTCAATAAATAAACAATGATGGTATATATCTTCAATGGAACTATTCCTATTATTTTGTACCTTTATTCCCAATACACATACTGTTGTTAAGAAGTGTCACTCCCACAAATTTCTGCTGATCCTCCTTAAGAAAAGGACAGGATTGTGCTTCCCTGCTCCTTAAAATCAGATGTAGCTCTCTGATGTATTTTGGCCAATGCAATGTGAGTATAAGTGAAGGATGGTACTTCCTGACATAAGTATTAATATGTCATTCTGTGTCTTTTTCCTTTTGCTATACAGTGGAGCCTAAGATCCTGTATGAGCATAATATAAGCCAGAGACTCTCAGTGACACATGATGGGCATGCCATATTAGCAGAAAATAGCTGTGACACTGAGATTTGGAGGCTACCACTGAAGTGTGCTCTAGGCTATTCTCACTGATAGCACATTCTAAAGGAGATTTGCTTTTGCACATGCACATCTATCTCATTTACTGAGACACTTCCAAAATAGTCCTTTGGTGGGTGATTATTCTAATTCGCTTGATTAACATGTAGATGGTTTTTGTTTGGTTGCTCGTTTGTATCTTTTGGAGTTTTGTTTTCTAACATTCTAACATACCAAAATAGTGCTTTGAATGGGTTTAGATGCTGTGAGGGCTTGAATGTGACTTGTCTTTGGGAGTTGGTCCTCAACTGGAGGCACTGTTTTAGAGGCTGCAGAATCTTTAGCAGGTTGAGCCTAAGTAGAGAAAGTGAGCTACTAGGTAAAGATCAATATTGGAGGGGGTAGTTAGGGTTATAATTCAGCTCTCTACCACCACCCAATCTCTCTGCTTCTTGGTTTGGTACCAAGAAACAAACAGCTGCTGCAAACTCCCAGATCCACAGATGAAGCCCCAGCTGCCATGCCTTCCTTGCCACGATGAACTCTTTCCTCTCAAACTGTGACCCAAAATAAATCCATCTTCCCTTAACATGATTCTGTGAGGTATTTTATCACAGCAAGGAGAAAGTAACTAACACAGATGTTAAAGTACATTGAATTCTCACAAGTCTGTAAGATACGCTCTATTCTTACACAGTTTTACAGATAAGGAAAGTGAAACATATGGGGATTAAGCTGAAATCGTCCCCAAGTGCCCAGAGATTATAATTGGCAGGGCCAGGAACATGAACCCAGCTATGACTTCACAGCCAATGCTTTTAATTACCAAGTATACTTCTCTTCCAAATTTCAGAAAAACAGCACATAAACAGGAAAGGAAACCATAAACAGTAATAGCTATGAGGATCACACTTCAACAAGGAAAAGTGAGAAGAAGTGGGAGCCACTTTATGTGGTGAAGTTGGAAAAGGCTTCTTTGAGGAAGAAGCTTAAGATGAGACCTGAGAACCAAGAAAAAGCCAGGTGTGTAATAATCAAGGGAAGAAGCATTACAACCAAAGGGATTGGGTAGTACACAGGTCCTAAATTGGAAAATGACTGGGTATATAAGGGAAGATGGATTTAAGAAGGGCAATGTGGCTGTAGCATCTCCTGAGCCAGATGAAAAGTAACAAAAAACCTGGGTTGCTAATGCCCTACTGAGAGACAAGATTACATCTGATACTCTTCTTCATGCATCTTCACAAATCTGCATAGGAGAAAGCAGAGAATAAATCTCAAAGACTGGAATTACTGGGCCAAATTTTGGAAGGTATCATGAAATTTTCCTCTAAAATGATGACTGGAAAGAAAGATGTTGCCAACAAAATAGAGCTTGTCTCCCTCCATCACACTAACATGAAGCATTTCAAACATTTGGCAATGTGTTAGGTTTTCAAAAAAGGTTATGTCACTGCTGCTGTTTTAATCTATATTTATTTAATTTTGCTTGAACTTATATGATGTATACATACACACACAAACACACAAATACACACACAGATGTATCTATGTATGTTACTTGTGTTTGCTTAGCTGTGAACTGTCTGTTCAGAGGCAATGACATCTCTGAAATTGGGCTCTTCATTTGATTACATTTGTTTTCTCAAGAAAAAAAAAACTTTGTACGTTAAGATCATGAACCCTCTGTCACATTTTCAATCTCTACTGTAGCTGAAGATCCTTTTATCACTCAAGTTTTTAAAACTGAATTGCTAATCCTTAATGAGTTCAAATACTTCTTTGATCATACACTAAATTCCCATGGGTATTAAGTCTATTGTTGGGTCTCTCTTCTGTGTCAGTAATATATCTGTCTTTTCCTAAAAGAGAATTCAACTATTTTAATTGTTGTAGTTTTCACCATTTTAAAATATATTACAGGACCATTCTCTTCTCACTGCATTTTTGTTCCGAGTTCTCCAGGATCTCTTCAAATGTTTACTCTTCCAAATAAAATTTCAAGGCTGGAGACATGGCTTAGCCATGAAAGGATAAGGCTCACAATCAAATAAATTTCACATCCTGTTGTCAGTCCCTAAAAATAATCCTGTAGAAATGTTATTGATATTGAGTCTTTCTTATTGTTATAATAAATGGGATTCATATTTATTAATGACTACTTAGGTCACTATTTGTACATACAAAGCTATGCATTTTATATCAATTATCAGATATTCATATAATTTTACATATTCCTTTATAATGTACATATTTCTTTTATCACAGTGGCAAATACATATTGTCCTCTCCCTTTCAGGAAAAGGGGAAAATGGGCCAATACTGGTAACTCTGGTAATAAACAAGATATTGCCTATGATCTTAAAGGGAATTCTATAAGTGATTTCCCACTACATATAACAAGTACATCTGCTTTGAGATAGATATATTTTTCACGATAAAATAAGTACTTTGTGTATTATATTAACATTTTTATTGAAAAAGCCCATGAAATTTATCACAGACCTTTTGCTGAAATATTTTTTATTTCTGTGATGTTTAAATATTCTAAATAGAATAAATACATTTATCAGATTTGATTTATATACAACACCTATCATCTCCCATGAAGAACCCAAACATATCATTTAAACAAAATTTTCTTAAGAACAATATGGTCTCATTACAGCAAATTACACATAGATATTTGCAAAAAAATAGCTATGGCTCTCTTACTTATTCATGTAAATCACAACAACCTCTCTGATGATGAAAAGGGGAATAGAGTTGAAGATTAGAAAACTCTACGATGTAAAAATGGAATCAAAATTTCATAACAACTGAAACAAAATTTCCCACATTCATGAGATACTAGTATCTCATGAGATAATTATAAATGCGTGTAATGGCATCACCTAAGCTATGGTATAGTGAGTTAACTACAGATAATTAAACATTCTACCATGTTACCTTAAATTATGTATCATGACAATGTGCAGTGTGATTTTCAAAAGGAGAAAGAAGGCTATAGCATGGAAAAATCCACACCATTACCAACCAAACCTATCCGAATATAACAAATATCACCTGAATACTTGTATCCAAACACAATTTCTTGTTCTTGTTGCTGGTGATAATGAAGACTTCTACCAAACAAAGAAATCTCTCTCTGACAAGAGAAAATGAGGCTGATGTACTAAGAAAAGCAGAGATGATAAAAGTACTAGTTTTCCAGAGGCTACCTGACCTGAATCAAATTGCAAAGTAGCAAAAGATATAAATCATAGAAAAAAACAGGATTTGCAGGTTACAATAGTTTTGAAAGTTTATAAGAGACCTTAACACTAAAAATGTTGGAAAGACATAACTATTTTGTCTATGAAGGCTTGTCCCTCTCAAACAATTCTTTCTCTTTCCCCTGAATATTATCTCTCCAGATCTTTTGAGATGTCCTTTTTGTTTTACCTTTACATATTCTATTAACTTAGACTATGGTTTAGTAGAACATAACAGATACAATAAATTCCTTTGAAATAGCATTTTTAACTCTACCAATTTGCTATTCACAATATCTTATACAAGCTCTTCATTTTTTCTCTCTAAATATTTAGCTATTTCTCCCTTGATCTACAATAACATATTCAGGTGTTTTCAAAGGTATAGACAGCTCAAAAAAGCTGAGGGGGCAGCTCAGTCCATAAAGTGCTTGCTGTGCAAACATGAGAACCTGTATTTGCTCTCCAGGATCCACAGAAAAAGCCATATGTAGTGGTGTCTATTTGCAATCTCGGTGCTGGGAAAGAATAGACAGAAAGATCCCTGGGGCTCACTGGCCAGTCATCCTAACCTAATCAATGAGTTCCAGGCCAGTAAAAAAAGAAAAGAAAAGAAAAAAGACAAAAAAAGGAATATGGATTGCTCCAAAGAAAGAGCAACATCCAAAATTTACCTCTGCACCCCACACAAATGCACCTACATGTACACATATGTGCATATACATACACACTGACACAAGTACACAAAGGAATATGCACACTAAGTAAGGCTACTAATAGCTACTACAGTTTAAACTACTATAGGTATGGATTAAAACTATGACTATATCCATTGATTAATATAGATTAGCTGTTACCTCACTTTCTTTCCTGGAAATGTTCTGTTTTAATACATCACTTTCTATTTTTATGCAAATATTGAAGCAAGAAAATTAGTCCCCAAATGTGCTTTAAAAACTGTGCGCTTAACAAAAATACATAGGTTTTATACATCATTAATAAATATTCTTTTTCAAACATTTAATCATTCCCCCATGTAATCCAAATACTAACTCTTTCGTCCAATAATTTGCATTACTCTACTTCCAGCTATACAGCTCTACAACTTGGGCAAGATACTTTCCCTTCCCTCACTAAGAGAAAGGTCATGTTGGGATAAATGATGTATTCCAGCTCTAATACGCTTTCCCATCAGGCATGAGCCTTACCATCTCAGTCAGTCTAAGCCAGTGGGTTATGACCCCTTTGGGGGTCAAAAGACCCTTTCACAGGAGTCACCTAAAATCATCAGAAAACACAGATATTTACATTACAATTCCTAATAGCAAAATTACATTTATGAAGTAGTAACGGAATAATTATATACCACAACATGAAGAACTGAATTAAAGGTTCACAGCATTAGGATGTTGAGAACCCCTGGTCTAAGCCAATCTCCTCAAGTGAGACAAATTGAATCAATGAGAGAGAAAGAGAGAATGTTCAATTTATATGGAAGAACACAGATTGACTCTGCCCTAAATGGCAGTTACTTAGCACTAGATAACTGATATTAACATGTACCCATCTATGCTATAATCATTATTGCATTTTTATCATTAAGTGGTTTATTTTTTAGTAGCTGTGTTAGTATTCTGCTGCTGCAACAAATACCTGAGATAAAAAGAATGAAGGAAGGAGGGGAAGGTGGGAGGGAGAATGGAAGAAGGGAGAAGGAGGAAGGAAAAAAGTAAAATTTAAGGAAGGAACTATCATTTTGGCTCAGGTACCAGATGATTCAATCCCTAGTCAGTTGGCTATACTGCTTTTGAGAACTGGTCAAGAGCAAAGAACACCATTATGTTGTCAATGTGATGGAAAGAAGGTGTTTACCTTGTTTTCCAGGAAGCTGGAAGAGAGAGGAAGACCCCAAAGATTACTCAAGGACCTATTTTCAACTTGGTTCTACCTCCAACTTTCTATCAGTTCCCATTAATTCCATTATATGCTGAATCCACAAAGATTATTCAGCCCGTTTAGGAACCAAACATTTCCCCAAAGCTCATTAGCTGGCAACCACACCTCCCAATACATGAATCTATATGGGGCATTCCATATTGATACCATGTCAGTAGCAGTAACCATTTAAACAACCATATTTTATATTTACTCTGCTTCAGGTGGATGTGAGTTACAAAAATTGCAGAGTACCAATCATAAAGATGACATGATAAAACCCATGATTATGCAGTCTAACCTAAAACATTATTAAACCATAAAAAATATAGTGATATCAGAAAAGGATTTCATCAGCCAGGTGTGTTCATCTCTGCACTCGGGAGGCAGAGGCAGGTGGGCCTCTGTAAGTTGAAGGCCAGCCTCATCAACATAATGAGTTTCAGGACAGCTGGGGCTATGTAGAGAGAAGCTGTCTCAAAAACAAAGAAACAAACAAATACAAAGAAAAGAAAAAGATTCCATGAAGTAACACTTTAAAAGTTATAAATATATATAAACCTTATACACATATATGTATGTATGTGCACATACATATTGAGTGGTATAAATAAGACTAACCTTTATAAAAGGCATTCTTATCAGTGAGGCCCTGGGTCCTACTCCTAGCACTGAGAAATCAAAAGCATTCTGAAGACACTTTGGAGGATGCACCTCAAGGTGAGTTTTCTGACAGTAATGGTAAACAAAGGAGAACCAGTGATCAGCTGATAGACAATGGAGAACAGCTATCTGGAAAAGAGTGAAGGAACGGGATCAAATGATTTCCAGTGGTAGCTTGGAGTTCTTTAACAGAGTAATTGACAGTGCTAGTAACCGTAATAAGGACCATGGAGTTCTAAGGAGACCAGGAGAAACAGCAAAGGGGAATAAAGAAAATGTACAGAGTTCACATTAGAAACATTAAGTATAAGATGCCGTTGGTAGTATATGCCATTCAAGTATAGCTTAAAGTCATCACAATTAAAGCATAAAAAAATACAAAATGTCCTTATTTAATAAGCAAAGAATATGGAAAAGAATTTAATCTAAGAAAATAATTATGTGGATCACTGATAGACATAACAAGACGTAACTCTTGTTTTTAGTTTTGAGATTTTAGTATAAATAATTTACCAAGATAAAGCCCTTATAATTCCTATGAAGATATATTTTATATCATTTATAACTGCATTCTTTAAAAACTAGTAAATTATAAGGAAAGCCAAGGTAGTCATCTAATAACAAAAGCTTTTGAGATTTTTGAAATGAGACTTTCATCTGATTTGGAAGGCACTAGAAAATATTTACTATTAGTGGAAGAAGGGAAAGTTTACTGTCATTACATATAAGAAACACTTTCCAAACTAGTAAATACCTCTCATTAAGAGAGACATCTAGGCAATGCAATTGTGTTAGCTGGCATACAGCATCCATTTGTAAAATGTGGTACACACTCATTTTAAAGCTTTCCATAAATAGGGGATAAAATCATACAGTTCAAGGACTCAACTCCTTACAAATGCAAATCAAGTGGCATTTTTCCTGAATCACTCATGAGATGTATCTTTTGAGCAAAGTCAAAAACTAGGCAGAAACATCCTGAATAACATCTGTAGGTAAATTAATCTAGTATACTGGTCCCTCACAACTACGCCTGATGTTATCATCTCTTCCTGACTACATCAGCAAAAGATAACACTGTGACGCATTTATTTGTTTGTTTTTTAAGCACGATTGCCATGAATTTGGACAATGTGACTACTATTTGTAATACAAAGAGCAGATGGGAAGATGTTACCAGTTACCAGACTTGTTTCTGTTTCACTCTTCACATCTGTACCACAGCATCTCATTTCCAAATAGTTGATCATTTAAGAATATACAATCTCCCCCACGTGTGCTCTTCTACTCTCAATGTCTGGTGCTCAGTTAAATTTCATCTGTTTGCAATATTTTCCCTTGGAAGGCATTGCTCTTAGTTTCTCAGTCTACTAAAAAGGAACAAAAAACGCCCCAAAACTATTTCTAAATGATAATTCCCCTTGAACTGACAATCATTATAGATTCCCTAGATATAAGATCCCACATATAAAGCTGAAATAAATTACTAATATGATGCTCCATCTTAAATTGAAGACTAGGCATGATGAAAACAGTAAGACTGTGAGATGGAAAGTATCAAGGAATACAGACCTGTTTTCCCTTCAAGTCAATAGGATATACAACATTTAACATACTTATATTGCTTATATCTAAAAGAACTACTAGCAGTTCCTTCATCACTTTCCACTACAGCAAAAAAATATGTACATATATATATTTCTTGTTTTGGGAATAAAATGTAATTTAAATAATAGCTCCTTTGGTGAAATAAGAGAGAAATGAATAATTTATTAAGTTTATAATTGTGATACTGTAAACATTATAAGAAAATAAAGATAATACAATCTAACTCCTTTATTATTTTTTCCTCTTGTTCCATTTTAAATCTATTATGTGTTCATTAAGGGAAACTTAGATGTGGTGATATATTGTGTACACTAATAAAATTTTCCTGAAGATCAGAGAACAGAACAAGCCACTAGATTAAACATAGAGGCCAGGCAGTGGTGCATACACCTTTAATCCTCGCACCCAGGAGGCAGAGATCTGTCTGGATCTCTGTGAGTTCAAAGCCACCTTGGACTACATGAGATTGATTCAGTCTAGGAGAGAAACAGAGCCAGACAGTGGTGGCACACACCTTTAATCCCAGTACTTGGGAGTCACACATGCCTTTAATGGCTGGGCAGAGAAGGTATATAAGGTATGAGGAGACAGGAACTAAAGGCTTTTTCAGGCTGAGGAGTTCTAGAAGTAAGAGTTAGCTTGTTCCTTTGTCTCTCTGATCTTTCAGCATTTACCCCAATATTCTGGCTCCGGGACTTTTATTAAAAGACCATTTAGGAATTCATGTTACATTTAGAAAATATAGTTAACACAAAAGATAAAAATAAAAGTCACCATAATTTCTCATCTGGAGGAACAACTTTTTTATCACATAATCTATCCTTTTTGCCCCTGTACAAATATTTTTTAAATTGATTTTGTACTATATGCATTTTCAGTTTAATGTGTTCTGTTTAATATGTAATGAAGGGGGCTGGAGAGCTGTCTTGACAGTTAAGAGCACTGTTGTTCTTGCACAGGACCTGGATTCAACTCCCAGCACCCACATAACAGCTCACAACTATCTACTACACTGTGGTATATAGACCTATATAGGAGCAAAACACTCAGATACATAAGTCTACAAATTTAATATGTGATGAAAGTATCCCATACAATTAAATATATAGAATACTTTCAATTATCATATAATAATTTATCAATTATCATGTGATGACTTCTTAATTCCTAATTATTGAGCACTTAAAACCTAGATTTTTTTACTATGAGAAAAAATGCAATACTAAATATCCATAGTTATCATTTTTGCACATTCCTTCTTTGGGAAATTTTTCTAGAAAGAGAATTTAGGGTATCATTATAAACATTTTCACATTCATTTTCCTGCACTAGTTTTTCTTCAAGAAATGTACTATCTCACAAATTAGCCACTATTAGGATATTTATTTCTTTCAGCTATCTAACAACACTCATACACAAAGCTATTCCTATGTCACCAATTTTTCTAAATTTGCTCCAATTCACCACATATTCTTCAATAACGCATATTATGCACTAGTTTTACAAAAGGTCCTAATTTGTGTAGACTAGGAATAAGAGTTGTATTTTCTTTTATAGCTTCTATTTTTATTTTTCCTTTTGTAAAGGCTTTTCTAGCGTCAAAAATCAAATAGCAATTACCTATATTTCTACCTAGCATGTGTGCAATTTTACCTTTACACCCAGTCTCTTAGCAGCTCTGACAAGTATGGAGAAAGGTATAATAAAATGAATCTATTTCTATTTTTCCAAAGACTTTCTTAATTTTCCAGCAATGAGTTGTTCATTTAAAATATCTCTAATGATTTCTAAAGTTAACAGAAAGCAAACTCTCTCAGGATCTCTTCCTCTAACATGTGTCATTCCTACAGGTACATAACCAGCATGTTTAGCTATTTATCTCTCTGACAATAAATTTTACAATGTATGTTCATGTTTAGCTACTTATCTCTGACAATAAATTTTGCAATGTATGCTCAAAGGCATCAAAACTACTCTTGAAATAGCACCCTCTCATTGATCAAACAATTCCAGGGAACAATTTCTAGGCTCAACTTCCTTTTAATAATATGCACAGTCAACAGAAAACAAGACGGTACTTGGAAGTTAGGTAGAGAAGAACACATCATTCAGAAAATCAGATCTAATATTCTTCAGTTTTGATTGCTATCATTACATAACTGTTATATTTACGTAACAGATAAATTTACAATACAGAATAGCATTTAATATGAATTGGATGGATTCTTATAGCCAGAAAATGTTCCAGATTTCCATTTTTTTTATAAATTTTGTTTTGTTTATTGACACAGGGTCCCACTATGTAGACCTGGCTGGCCTGGAACTCTCTATGTAGACCAGGCGGACATTCAACTCAGAGATCTGCCTGCCTCTGCCTCTCGGGTGCTAGGATTAAAGGTGTGTGCCACCATGCCCAGCTCTCTTTCAGAAAATTTACCTCTATTTTGTGATCTATATGCAATCTAACAAAGAGTAATATAGAAACTTTCAGTCGAGACTAAGAAATTACAACCTGGTGTTATGTGTCTTGATGTTTAAAAGCAGCCAAAACAATGTATTTAACAGAAAAATCTGAAACAGACAAGGGAGTTTTGCCTGTTGTGAGCCTTGTGTGTGGGAGACTTACTTGTGTGTATAAATGGCTTATAGAGCTTTAGAAAAAGAGTTCAATGTATCTTTAAAGCATTTTTAAAGTGCAAATAGCATTTTAAGAGTTAAAAAGTCAGACCCAGTACCACCATTAGTGACAGAAAATTTGTCAGTTACATCCAATCTCTCATTTTCAAAGAACAGAAAAGCTATGTACAGAGACACAAATTCTTACAATGATGGAAAGATGATTGATACTAGACTTAATATTGAAAGTTACATTTCAGCCATACTAAAATTTCAAAGAATTCATCATTAAAAATTAAGAAGTGTTCATACATTTCTTTCAGTGTTTCTACTATAATTTCAATCTTTAATAATAGTTCCCCATTATACATACTTGCACTTTCCAGCTTTCCAGTTTCAGTCATGCACATTCAACAGCACTATGAAAATGCTAAATAGAAAAATCCTACCAATAAGTAATTTGTGTATTTTGGACCATCTGTATTGTAGTAGATTGTGACACTTGTTCTATTTTACTATTAGTTCTTGTTAATCTCTTAGTGAACCTAATTTATAAACCAAAGTTTGTCAGAGGCATGTACGCATTGGAAGCACAGAATACATCTAAATGTTCAGCTGTCCACTGTGCCAGCCATCCACTGGGGAGGGTATAGACTACACCCCCAGTGGAAAATGAACTATGGGACTGCAAATATATGAGATGATTGACTCAGTAGCATGAGACATGGATGTGATCATCATCTAGATTCCTCTCTGCACAGGGTCCCTGTCGTGAGGTCTGTCACAAAGCACTCTGTGTCCACACATGTGAGGACATGAGACACTGAGATAGAGACTTGTGCAAAAGGTCAGTCAGTTCTACTGTTTCACCAGAAGAAAAAAAGAGCAAAGGAGTAAACAAAACAAATATCCTAAAATGAAAGGCTAGAACACGAAGCTAACTGTGCTCCCTACTAAGGAGAGACTGCGCTGTCTGCATTTCATTCTGGGTTATTATCAGAATGACAGGGTTCAGGGATGGCTACTCAGGAAGCAATTTCATTTCAAAGACAACACATTTAGCTCAATCTATATTAGTAAACAACCCAACTAGACCTGGCTTCTGATTCATTGTGTGATCCTTATCACATGGCCCTCAAACTGTTTTCACAATCACACTTGCTTTCTTCCTCTTTTGCTACCATGTTAATTCCTTTCTAATGTTAATGACTTTTTAAATTAATTTCAACTTTCCTCTTAGCCTGAAATAGACTTCCTGTTTACATGACTAATCTGTTCACATCATTCAGCTAACAGATAACCCTCTGACAACAGGCTTCTCTAAGTGCCAACTTTTTCCATTCAATACCTGGTTTTGCCAGAGACATTTTTACACAGCACCAGGTATACAGGTATATAAAATGGATTTGTAAATCAAATATATACTGATAATATTACTGCCATTAAAATAGAAAAATTGGGTAAAGAAACAGTATAGAACCAGAAATAAACTTTCTCACATACACTCAACTAATATTCTACAAAAGTAGAATAATACATAGTGGAGAAAGAATATTCTCTTCCTTAAGTAGATCTACATAATAGAAAATTATTCAGCCATATAAAAGGAAATCCTGTTATATGCTATAGCAATGATAAATGGGAGACTATTATGGCAACTGAAATTAGCTGACAGACAAATACTGCAGGGTACCATTTACAGAATATACCTAAATCAGTAAAATTATTAATCAATTAATCAAAGCAGAAAGTAGAATGGTGGATGCTAGATGCCGAGTTAAGCAAAAAGGAGTTAATTTTCATTGATTTTATTCAGTCAAGCTACTTGAAAAGTCTCTGGAAATATGCTGTATAGCAATATGTCTACAGTAATCAGCTTTCTATTGTATACTTACAATACTATTAAAAGTGTAGATCTCATTGTATGTGTTTTGGGCACAATATTCACATGCTAATCATATCAGAAAGTACAAATACATATTCATTCCTGCCTTGAAATAGGCAAGTTACTTACTTTGGAAGAAGGAGGGCTTCTCTTCCAATTACTACTTGGAAGAAAAACAGTCTCTAAGAAAGTTAAAATAATGAGATCCTTTCTCCTTTAAATACAGTGTGCTAAGTTCTCATGGAATATAGGGAAAATTTTTTGTGAGTAAATGTCCAAAATTGTTTTAATTTACTATTTTATATGTCAACTAATGAAATAACACATAAGCTGTGTTTTTGCAGATTTATTATCTTACATGTTTTGTCTGTAGCTATGTCTATGCACATTGTACATGCAGTGCCTGCAGAAGGGGGTGTCTGATCAAAATATGGGTGCTGGAAAACAAACCAGGTCCTCAAATGCTCATAACCACTGAGCCATCTCTCCAGCCCACCAAAAACAATTATTAGTATCTATCCCAAGAACATCTTAAAGACACGGTAATATCCATGGCAGTACAAGAAGAATTTTTGCATTGAGAAACAGGAAAAATAAGATGCATGGCACAATGCAATTTAAAATAGTAATGGATGGAATATACTTTAAAGGAAAACAGCAGAAATGCTGAGAGGCAAGTTGCAGGTGGAATCCTTTAAACATCGTACTATCTAATCATATAATCCAATGGCAATGATGATTTTAGTAGCTTAATTGAAATTGCTTTTATTTTGAACATAATATTTCAATTATTTTTCTAAATTCTTGTCAGTAGTAGTTGAAAAACAGTTACAATATTGCTTTTAGTTCAGGATTTCTTTTGTTGAATAAATGGGTTAATAAAAATGTTTAGGATAGGAAAATATTCACACCAAGAACATTAAATATTCTCTTGAATGGACAACTAAGCAGTACCATATTTATGTGAACTGTAATATATTATTTTAATGTAAATGCTAAAGAGAGTCAAATCAGCCATGTAGATATATTTAAAACAGAAGAATGAACAAAAATTTTACTTGTAGTAGAAAATCTTTTGTCACTGCAAGTTTAGAATAATTATTGGGATTTTTTTGTTTTGTTTTGTTTTGTTTTGAAGGATACAGGTACTGCTGCAAAGTACAGGTGCATTTTGGTTTTTTTTTATCATTTTGTTAATTTGATCACCAAATTCTTCATTCCTAAATAACACCCCTCTTGAGTTCGATTAATAATAGATGTGACTTTCTGTCTATTTACTGAATACTTATTAAATTGCCATTAGGGAAAAAAATGACTCAGTAGCACATTTATTAAAATATCTACAAACTAAAATGGTAGATAATACTGAATGTTCTGAAATAAAAGTACTCTTCAAAATTAAGAATGAGCCAATTAATAATCAATTTATTCTCTGGTATATAATTAGTGATTTTTAGTTTGTATGACAAATCAAAATCAAATAATGCTCTTACATGTTTAAGATCAATAAATACTTTGTGTGTGAATATACACGTGTGTATGTGAGAGAGAAGTATATGTGCATATGTGCATGCACAGAAAGGTGGAGTGGGACATATTTGACCCATGCATGTGTATATGGAGAGTCAATTTCAGTGTATGTCCTCAATCACACTACCACTTTTTTTTGAGATAGGGTCTCTGACTCTCTGACTGAACTGACTCTCTGGCTGCCATTTAGGCTCACTAAAGTGGTTGGCCAGTGATGCCCTAGGATCTACTAATCTCCATACTCCAGCCCTAGAGTTACAGATATATGTAAGCACACCTTGTTTTCACATGTGTGCTGGAGGTCTGGACTTATGTCTTAATGACTGTGTAGCAAGCACTTAACCAGAAAGCTATCACTATCCCAAAACTGTTTCCTTTATCTCTATCACACCAAAGTTCATTTGACAAGAGAGGAATATACATATCTGAGCTATGGTAGTTATCTATATAATATTTCCTGATACACTAAAAAGAAGGATAATAATGATGTAAGTTCCCTGGTAATAATCACAGAAATTAGGCAAAATAATGTGATATAAAATAACAAGTATATTTTAGAGCACCTAACTATATTCTAGCTATAGTTGTAGCAGCTTTTGTATGCATTTAAGTGGAGACAGATAAATAAATACACACAGTCACACATACCCATCCATGTACACACATAAATATATCCATATATTTATGAATGTATATATATACACATATTTATATTTATGAACAAGGATCACAGGTATAATTTATATTTATGAACAAAGATCACAGGTATAAGTTCTATGGACAAAAATTAAGGAAGACAGAAAGTGTCATGAGGGGAGATTGTAATTTCCAAAGGGATGATATGAGGTAGGTTTCATTGAAGCAAAGCTGAGAAGAACAAAGAATGGACTACAGCAAAGAGGGATCCTATACAGTGTCTGTGTACACTTATTCTTCATTCCTGATGGGTCTGTGTTTCCACACTACTCAGCAGAAAAATACTACAGCTAAAGATGATACATCAACATTTTAATCCTTTGGTGATATGAGGAACTATGAGTGGAAGAAACAGTCCACTCTGAAAAAAGTATTCTGTCTGGACTTTTGTGTGGCTGTCAGAGCTTCAACATGATGCCACAGGCATTCAGAACAGAACACTGCCACCATGTTGCCACCTCTCAAGCAATCTGACTCAGACGGAAAATTTCTTATTACCTTCAATCTGAACCCAGTTCTTGTTGAGTACCTACCTTCTAATGTATAAATCAAATGAGAGAGAATATGAGAAGGTTTATTGTAAAATTCTGGGCAAAGCACTGTTTAGGTGTTGTAATAGTGACTGGAAATATTTCTCCTAGTGTTATTATCTGCTGAGTGGAATAATGGTAGGTATTTCTGGTTATGTAAAGAGGAAGTCAAATGAGATCTTAGTGTAGCCTTCAAATAACACAGTATAGGAAATTATCCTTTCCAATAACATAGAACCTGCCCTTGTGCTGACTTTCCCCATTATTTACCATCACTATAATTGAGACACACAGAAAGCTTAGAAAGTGAAATTTGAATGACAACTCTTCATTTCATTATTATTATCTGCCATTGGAATAAACACAGGTGTGGTTTTAGATGATGTTTGGTGGTTGTTTTCTTAAGAAAGCTAGTATTACTAATTTATACCTCAGTAATCAGAGTATTATAATCTATTCGTGGAATTTTCCATTTACATATAAATATTTTTGCCAGTAATTTTTATCTTTTCTAATATAATAGTCCACCGGTGAGATTCAAGTTAGAACACATAGAACTTTTAATTTAGAAAATTAAAGAATGGAAATTACATTTCATTGGGTCTAGCTATATATGACCCCAATGTCATTTTCTGATTTCTGTTAAAGCAGACATACCACATGTAAGTTGTATATATAAATATATGTACATATTTATCTATGCATGCATTTATGTGTATGCACATGGATTGGTGTGAGTATTGTGTGCATGTATGTGTGTGTATACATGTATTTTACATCTGCCCCCACTTAAATCTATATACAAGCTGTTAAAACCACACCTAGAACACAGTTAAGTGCCAAATATGTACTTAAACAATTTTGCCTAATTGCCATGATTACAACCAGGGAATGTACCTTGGTGTGATGTCATTTCTAGGTTGCATATCCATGAATATTAAAGGATTATCAGTGGCGCTCCAACTCAATATGGGATAATGGTGTCTACACTTGAAAATAACAATCTTACAAAGTAGACGCTTTCCTCAGAAGATTTAAACTAGATTCAGAGCATATTAGTGCCTGACTCAAAAGACACACTTTTTCTTATTATCCAAAGCAAATACTTTTTCAAGATGATAATGATAACTTATTTATGTTAGATAAATTATTTTTAAATTTCAGCATATATTTATAACTTTATTTTTGGAACACTATAAAGACTTGAACAATGGTCATTCTTCAACTACGATGATCTACTGCCTCATTTCACTAATTCAGAATTAACTTGCCAAACTACATGAAATTATGGTTGTAAAATGATTTCCACTTATAGAACAAATATTAAAATTCACAGTATTTCATATTTAGAATATAAAAAATCCTTCCCTAATAAGAGACATATATAATGTGAAGTTTTCACTTACCTTTCATTTAACCAATGGAAAGAAATTATTCTATTATTTGCTAATTATCAGTGCTTAATAGAACACTTCTGTCTATTCTCTATTTGCTACATGGTGAAACTGGGAGGTTGAGACTTTTTGTCTGGTCAAGTGGTGTGGGGACACATGGACAGACAATTATTATAACTGCTATAAATTGCACTTTAGACATTTGAACTTGATGAGATACAGTTAGGTGTCAACATGGTAAGACTGAAAAGTTAGTTGAAAGTCTAAAGATATATATGTTGATGCATACACATAAAGCTGATAATGTGAATTTATCATGACAAGGGAGAAGATTCATCTTCTGAACAAAGTCTTCAGGAATCAGACAAAATTATTGGTGCAGGATGATGTGATTATAAGAAATCAGAGAATATAGCCAGTAAGTAATATCAAAAAGTGTGAAGTAGACATTTGAGAAAACACTGTTGTGGTTTGGACTCTAAAATAAAAGTCAAAGATAACATTCAAAAGAGTCATTAACAGAGGATATATGAAGAAATCACTCTATCTAGAATGTACATACTCTCCTTTGTTCTCTGTGACTACACTAATGGTACTCTTAGACATGTGTTGACAATAAAAATCTGCTGACTCTAGAAATCACATATACTATGAAGATTTTTAAGAAATTAAGATTAAGAATAAATGATTACATTGGAGTCTACCATATTTTATCAGATTTTCTACACTTTTTGTGATTTGAACAAATATGTATTAATATGCAAGTTACTAATGGTATGATTTTAAAATGAAAGCATCATTAAGTACTGTCTAACTTAATTAGTAAGGAACATATCTTGGAAAAACGCTATTGGTACAAGCAATGATAAGCTTATTTACTGGTAGAGCATTCAATTAACCTACCTCTTTAGAAAAGTATTCGGCATTCCTACTTAAGTTGAACTTAGGCATGCCCTATGATACATCATTCTATATGTCAAATAGAAATGCACATCAATGTATAAAAGAACAAATGTTATGGAGCTGGAGAGCTAGTTTAGCTATTAAGAGCACTTGCAGTTCTTGCAGCAACCACATGATGGCTCACCACTACATTTATCTCAAGTTCCAGGGGATTTAAAACCTTCCTCTGACCTCTGTGGGTACCACACGCACATGTGGTACACAGGCACCAATGTAGGAAAGACACCCATGCACATAAAATAAAATTACTAAAATAATAATAATTAATAACAATAATAATAATAATAAATGCTGTAAGATTTGTAAGAGTATTCAGGGCAAAAGGAAAAACAAATTCCTGCCTGTGTCTGAATGGGTATGTTGACTGTGATTTAGTCATACAATGGAATTTTACACTACACTATTCATTTCTATACTATCTACAGCAGTCAACTTGAATGGTTTTGACAGAGACCAAATGTGCCACAGAGCCTACAATATTTAGCATCTATCCCTTTCTAGAAAAATTCGGCTAACTTTGGGTATAGACCAATAATGTTTTTTTAAAAAATTACAATTATATTAAAAACAGTAAAGGCTGTCACAAGTCCATGAGAGCAGTTGCTTTCAACATTAAATTTAAAAACAGCTGAAAATAGAGTATTGTAAAGCAAATTAGTGCTTGTGTTTGAGTAGGTCAAAAGAATTGAGAAGTGATTTCAATGTTCATTTCTTAAATTGAGTGTGCATTACACAGGCATAGACACTTTGAAGTAACTCAGGGAGCTGTAGATTTATGATGGGCCCACTTTCTATGTCCTTCATCAGTAAATGAGTCCTTAAAATACTTAGAAGGATTATTAGAATTAGTTATCCTTATAATATAAGATGGGAAGAGTGAATTTTTTCGCTGTATATACTTCTGCAAAACTTTTTTTTTTTGGCTTTTAACAAGCCTACTATTTTGGACATACAAAAAACAAAGCTATAAAGTAGTACATCATTAAATATAAAACCCTTCATTGTTAAATACTTCTACGTTTTTGTCAGCATTACCTAATACATTTAGAGTACTTAAGTGGCAATCAACATTTCTCAGTATTTAGAACCAACAATACAAAATCCAGTGTATTACTGTTACGCCTTATATGTTATCTAAAAAGTCTAATAACGTTGTGAAATTCTCTTGCTCTCTTCCTCTCATTTTTAAAATACAGTCTTAATTATCTTTGTCAGACTATAGCTGTTCTACATCCACTGTCTTTAGTACTGCAGTGTGTGAACATGATGGTCTTAACCATCCCCTTGAGCTAATTCTCCTCCTTCTCAACAAGATAAAAGACTTCAGGAATTGAAAATGACATTAAAAAAATGGTGCTGGCATCTAGCAATTGTTGCTTAAAATAAAGATTTAAGAAAGAAGTGTTTCTGCACAATTTAACTATGGCTTGCTGTAGCAAAGTTCTTTTGTGTGATCTCTAATAAAACTCCCTAGAGTGCCTCCTTGCAACAAAACAATGATGCAGAGATTTTGAAAAAGCACCCATCTCCCTATTATGGGGGCATTACAGGATAATAGCTGTCTAAGCTATATAATTCAATGAGATATATATTTAGTATTAAAAAATCTGTTAATCAGTTTTTAAAGCTATGATGTTCAAAACTCAGAACAATATGTAAAACATTCCTTGACCAAAGGGAATGACTAATCTTCTGTATGGCTTTGATAAGTTACAAGAAATAGGTTTATCTCAGAAGACTGGTTATGATTAATATGCAGTTCATAAAGCTCCTTAGCTCTGTCTGGTCTCTCTCTAACTGAATCTAATAAAGATAGGTCACGCATTTTTCATATTCCTTTTTCACCCATGACAGATCTCTAATAGGATTTATATGCATTTGATATTAATTGTATCAGGGACTGCACCAACTGCAATAATCCTTCATTTCTTTGCCTTTTTAATGCTATACATAAATTACAAAAGTTTCCACTTTTGTTTGACTGCAGCTCTTTCCAACGATCAACCATATTAATGATAGAGAAGTAGAGAAAGATGGAGAACCACCTTACCTAGTTCACTGAAAGGCCAAATTATATGAAAGGCTATAAACCCAGCTTTGAGAGCTGTTTAGCTACCCTCCCCCTTGTGTCAGAAGAGCTCAAGTACATAAGATCATTGAAGGCCTGGCACTCTGAATTGGTGAGGAAAGGATATGTTCTTAATAATCATCTCACAGAGGAGTACTGGCAGCAACCTGATGAAGTATTGCTTTTCTAACCATCTTCAGAGACAACACAGGAAATGTAAAGATGAGACAGTGCTACCTAGAATGAAAAACTGAGTGTCTTGGGAACTGGACCTAAAAGAGTGCTTAATTTTAGCTCTGAACTGAAAAGAGCCTTCACTTATTTCTTGGAGAAAAGATATGCATCTTGTGAGACTATTCAAATGAAAATTGCAGTTAAGAGACGTGGACAATTATACTTTCATATTCTATACTCCCTACTATGACATAAAGAGCAAAAAAATTCATTCTGCAAAGACGATAGCAAGGGATTTGAGAAACTATTAAACGTTGCTTTACACTCTATCAAAACACTTAGCTATCAGTGAAGAAAATCCAGTGGAAAAAATGTAGGTCACAATTGTAATGATCTTTTTACTTCAAACAGACTATATACAAATTCAGCATGTAAATGTCTCTCATACATACAGGCATCTTTAAAAAAACAGAAATGGTATGACTGATTAAACTTGCATGATCATCTCACAGATTTACATACACACAGAGGGGTGAACTATGTAATTACTGTTCAGGCATTAATTAAGAAATATTCTTTTAAAGTGTGACATTCAAGGAACAAATGAATACCAATTCAACAGTCTATTAACCAAAGAGTAACAAGCAAACACACCTCATTCAATGATAAAAGCTACATGAGGCACTTCTGTGTGGGGCCATAAAGAAGCACTTGGTAGTAGACTAGCACTCTATCTGTAAACAAATAGAAAATCAAAGAAAATATATGAAACAACTGTTTTCAGACATTAGACAACAGGCTGCACAGGGCTGTGATCCCTGAGAGAATGGAAACAAATTAAGTTAAGCCTTACAGTGATCCAGGCTGTGTGTGTGGAAGTACTTTCCACAGTGCAGGGCAAGGTGAGGACAAAGCATGCCGAGTACCACAGTACTGCAGAGCTGGAAAAAGAGAAATGGAAGACCAGGGAGAGCGAGGCAGCTTCGATTTATGAGCATAGCACCAGAGAAAAATAATCCCCACAGAAAAACTGTACTAGAGATCTACAAGAGAGTCTACTTGAGATAATGCTGACTAGCAATTTGCAAATACATAGATGAGACTCCATTAGAATGGGCAAATGGCTACCAGAGAAGAATAAACTCAACTACTGCAGATTGCACAGGGCAGAGACATTTGTGCTGTGATTTGAGTGAAAAGATCTTACCAACCTTTAGAAAGGAGGCATTACCAAACTCTTTTTATGAGGCTGCAGTCACCCTGATACCCAAACCACACAAAGATGCAACAAAGAAAGAGAATTACAGACCAATCTCCCTC
>LZPO01116960.1:783048-802431 GCA_001675575.1 Neotoma lepida
AACTGAGGTAGGGAGACTTATACTGAATGTGGGCAGCACAGTCCCATGGGCTGGGGTCTTGAACTGAATAAAAAGGGGGGAAAAGTGGGGCACTGGTATTCATCTCTTTCTGCTTTGTGACTGAGGGTGAAATGAAGTAGCCACTAGTACTCCCACTGCTACCCCATCCCACCATAAGGGACTTCTTCAAATGTAATCCAAAATCAACCCTTCTTCTCTAAAACTGCTTTTTGTCAGGAATTTAATCACTGAGGTAAGAAAGGTAATATATGGGGGAGGCTCTAGTCTTGTCACTTATTTTTTTTCTACGAGATGAGTGTAGCCTATATATTAATGCATTGTTTTTTAAGTAAAGAAATATAAATATAAAGAAAAACAGAAGCAAAATGAACATTCATCATAGCATACATAATGGGAAGCAAAATCAAAATGGACTACAAGGAAGAGCAATCTCTTTCTATTCATCAATGGTTCTAAGATGTCAAAACCAGGCTTGCAAGGGTGCTTTCCTTTAACAGAAGCCAGAATATGGTATAAACTGGAATCCAATTGCTGAAAAGAATAGAGCTTTTATTATCTTCAGTAAAATCCTATTGCTGCTGAAACTATCACTGTGTGCAGCAAAATTAGTTTGCATAACAGGTAGTGGGCCCTGTAACAGCAGCATTATAAAAGGGATTCTATTTCCTTATATTATGTTTATTCATTGACAAGTATACTTTTTTCAAAGCATCCAAACTCATTACTAATAATTTAACTAACACCTCCTTGGAGCCTATTTTAAAGTCACTTTCATTTCAAAATGTAATGAAACCAAAATAAAAAACATTACCAGGCCCACACACATAAACCTATTTTAAAATAGCTAAAACTTAAATAAATTAACATTGAAATGAACAAACTAAGTCTAAGTCTCCAAAGTTACGTTAAATTTACATACTATTGAAATTATGCTTTTATAACAACTGAAGTGTTAAACTAACTGCAGCGTACACTTTCATACATATCACAAGATTCAAATTAACAAGAATATTCAATCTAATTTGATAGAAAAAGTATCCTCAAACCTGTATGCTTTACAAGCAGTCCCAATTTACAAAGGGATTGTATCCTTAAATCTGTTTGTAAATCAGTTGAACATAAAAACAAACAAACAAAAATAAAAACATTGGGACATTTTCCCAATAAAATTAGTTTAACCAAAGTATTTAATTTCAAAATCTACACAGAAAGATACATTTGAGCCACAAAAAGATGTACTATGGTAAAACAAAGAAGTAGGAATTCCTGACCCTTTTGCAAATGGTAGCCAGAAGCATGAAGTCAAGAGAAAGCCTTGCACATTACTGTTGTTTGGGACTGGGTCAATGGGAGCAGGGGCGGGGGGTGTTCCAGCATTTATGGCCAAAGACCCCAAAAACAGCAATGACAGTGCATTCTAGCATTATGGAAGTCGGCTCCCTGTCTGAAAATGAGCAATCAAATATTGCTTGGAGAGAATGCAGCAAGAAAACCATAGAGACTAGCAAATACCACCAAACAACTCCTTATTTTACAGCTCTGTGCTTAAAAGTAATGGATAATAGGTTTGCACTTCATTTATGACGGGGAGCTTCCCCTACTAGAAACCTCTAGAATAAAAAGGAACGAGTTTTCATTTGTTGCACATTCTAGCATCCGTAAATAACTGTCTCAGTCTCCTATAGTAAGTAGAGTAGGCCTATCTTGCTATCTTACCAAGGTGCCTGGGGGTTTATACAGGTAGAGCAATTGAAAGTTAAGAGGTCCCTGTGAGGCACAGCTGACCTTGGACAAACTAATTACCTTCTATAAATCTGAACCTCTTGAACTGAAGATAATAATGATCACCTTCTAAGATTACTTGCAATGACGACAGGATGAGATCATCCATGAAAAACTTGTATTTATCACAATCCCTAAAACACAGTAAAAAGTCAGAAAGTATTACTGAGAGTTGCCTGGCAGACAGGTTGGGATAGACAGAATTCTGTATAATGAAACAGGCATCATTCCTCTCACATGTCATAAAGAAAACTGCCAGCTCACCAAAAACATACACTACAGGAATATGAAAAAAATATCTTCCCCTCCGCATGGAATAACACAGGATTAGGGAGTCTTTTATCTAATTCTAGGCTGAATCACATTCCTTTTCCCTACAAAGTGTTAAGACATCCATGCCTCATGAAAACAACTTTTTTAAACAGTTTATCTTATTGGTAGCCAGTTATTTCCTTTGAAAATAAACCTCATAAATATTCATGTGAGGTTATGAGAGAACATGAAAAAAAACGTGTCCCAAATTATGCCAAATATTTCTGGAATCTTTACTTGTTCACTTGGCATAATTACTCTGTAGTTGTACCTCTTCATGCTTTTTATACTATTATGTACTGGGGAAATCAAGGATACCTATTTTTCCATGAGCTTTCATAGGGATAACCAAGTACAACTGGGTCTTTCATTCCCCAATAAGCAGTGATCCATAAATGTATGTTCTATACTTGAAAGAGTTTTTCTTTAAATACAACAACTAAAAGGGAAGGTAGAAAGCAATCCTGATGGAAACTTTTAGAAAATATAGTAGACATAGGCTGTACGGCTAAAGAGTATAATGAATCTCCCCTTGATGGCACCTCATCAAGATCAATTTCTATTCTTTGTAATAATAGAGTAATGCCTTTCAAGACCATTGAAAACAGTGGGGCTGCTTTTCTCCTGGTAAAATAGCTAAAGACTACTATAGTTTTTATAACTCTTCCTTCTACTGTTAGCTGTCACATCTCACTGTCAATAATACCTTTTTTTTTTCCTTTTCAAAACATAAGATTAACTGGGTGAAAGCCCAAGTTGGCATCCACAAGTTTCTAAAACATATTAAGTGTCTTTGTTTCTCATATTTAATTCAGAAAAAAAAGACAGGTAATGCTACAAATGGTTGAAAATAATTCCTGATAGGAAGGGTCCTATGCCGAATACAGAACTGCCATAATTGTAGTCCCCAAGGCATTAATGTAAAGCCCAATTGACAGAAACCTTAAAAATCAGCAAACATGTTAGCACAGAAAACTACACAAAGCAGTAATCATATATATATACTGTCTCTTATACACATCTAGATGTGTATAAGAGACAGATTATATGGCTCTATAAAAACTATCAAGCAAGAGTATGTCTAGCTGACTGTGTTTGCTAGAGGACATGGAGTATAAGCAACTATATTTTTAGCAAGCTTTAAAGCTCTAGCTAGGGCAGTGGGAAGTCAGGTATGTTCAGTGTACTCATAAAGCTTAGCTAAGGAATTCAGCAATAATGCAAGTCAATGAACAGGTACTTAAACCACCAAAGCATTAAAGATACCTCTAATAAATTACTGAGACCACCATTCTGTCTAAAGATTAAGCATATGAGTAGTTTAAAGTACTTAAAAAATGGCATACACTACAGTTTAATTCTCTTACCGACCCTAGTATTCACACAAAGCCATACTGGCCAGAAAAGTTCATAGAATAAGCCTAAGACCATCCTTTATGGAAGGCTTGCTTATAATGCTGGCTATTGGTAATAGTGTGGGAACCTGGATTTAGAATATATTCTTGGTTTCCTAAATGATAAGGTGAGTGTCATTATGTCTGTTGATATGAAAAAAAATTTATAATGAAGATTTGCTCTGAATTGGAGAGTCTGTATTTTTCCTAAATGCTATATTGAGCACCTATGTAAACAGACCAAAAAACAAAAAAAAAAAAAAAAAAAAAAAAATAGAACTTTGGTACTGACTTTCTACTGGCCTTCCATGGACAAGAAGGTCATACATGTATTGCTATATTTTCACTACTGGGGAAGAAAGCTTTCTATGTGACCTCTCTCAGGAGGCAGACAGCAAGTCAACCTACTCATGGATTCCTCCAGGAACTGCCTATAGCTTTTCCCCCTTGCAATCAAGCAGTGTCTACTAGACTATAGTAACAAATTTTAACTCTTAATAAAACTAATCCCTCACTCTTGTGAGTCCTTTCAACAAATCTCCCGAAGTGAGAGACTGTCTTGGTAACACTTACGCCCATGATACATGTGGCATTGTGTTTAATACATAAAAAATAAATAATGAAAAATGATTCACACTTTGATCTGTGCCTGAAAATACTTTCTTAAATACTTACGGGAGATTTGGGAAGGTATGCCAACAACAAATACAAGCTGACTGTGGATGCAAAATTTTAATTATCATCTACTATATTCCTTACAATGTTAACAATGGGTTATTGTTATATTCTATTGCAATGTTCTATTGCTATAGAAATAAATACATGGCCCTTTCATGGAGGGGTTTTCAGTATTAAAAGAACCTGTACACATGAAAAACTGAGTCCTTGGAATTGCCACTTTCTGAAATGTTTTTTTAAAAAAAGATACAAAACTATTCCATGATGGACACCACTACTTTCTCTGACATGTAATTTGACTTGCACAATTTTCATGATTCTGTTTGGATAGTAACAAGGATGTTATCTTCCTTCAAACCTTAAGTGATACCAGACTCATTCACTGCATGTGGTGGGAGCCTTGCTAGGATTTAACAGCTATCGATGAAGGTATCAAACCCAGTGCAGAATTTATTTAGAATACAAACACAATCCTAACCCTCAATGATCACACAATCTCCTAAAAGAGATACAGTAGTAAAGAAATCATTTATAATTCCATATTACAAGTGTGAGAAGCTTACAGGAGGTGAACCGACAACATAGACAGGGAGCATGTGACGGGTGATCTTGACAATAGATAGCATAAATGTTGGAAAACAAATGTGGGACAAAGTGCCAAAGATGGCAACACCTGAAAGGCAATCTGAAAATTATCTATAAGATTAGTGTTCCTACCTGTAATTTAAGAGTTGTGTGTTTTCCTTTGAGTTCTAAAATTAGAAAGAACATTTTATGAAGATATAAGTTTACCTGATACAAAAGCCATTATTAAATATCCTTTGAAAGCAGACACTACCATTGTAATCAAGAACAGGTTTGATGAATAAATTACATTAGGATGGGTATAGAGTCTCAAATACATGTCATTTTGCATTTTCCCTATTATAAAAAGCTTCCTGAAAGATATGTTTGAAAGATATGTTGCATTTTACTTGGCATTATGCTGAAAATGGGCCTAATTTTTCAACCAATTTCCATCAAACCAAGGAAAAAAACAATATTTATTGAAGGAAAATAAATCTTGAAATTGCTTTTAATCACTTCATTAAAATTAAACCTCTTTACCTTAAAAAATGACAGATGTTTTCTTCTTTACACAGAAATATTATACTCTCCTATCTTTGAGGACTTCAAAAAATATATTAGTTCAAAATCCATTTCTTGGTTCCCACTGAGATTTAAATTACCTGAAACTAATAGCCTCACTGCAAGAGTTCTATTCCATGGCTTGTAAGTTGAATTCACCAGCATGACATCTATGTTTTATATATGTAAATTCCACAGGTTTACTGTAAATTCATGACAATGACAACAGTGGTTTCCTAAAAGCTTGGTACTGCCACTGAAACAAATACACAAAATGAGACAGGAAGCACTCATAATTTTTCTTGCTTGCCTATTTTATTGTGGCAATCATGAAAAGAATAGAGACAGTCTAAAGCACAAAAACCAAAATAGCAGCTGAAAGCAGTATAAACTATATGAAAAAGAAATATTTGCATATAAATCAAAGAAAGCAATAAGGCTTACCTCATGGTACATAATAAAAAATTATTTTATTACAGAAGCTACTGCCTACATTCTAGCCTCGATTATTACATTTTACAAAATTTGGCATGGACAATATGAAAAGAAAATTTACTAACAAAAATATATACAAAATAGACCAGGTTTTTCCTTTACCTTTTCAATTCTTCCTAATGCTATAGGAAGCCTAGTATGTAGAACAAAACATTAAACTGTGAGTATACTAAAGTAAGAGGACTAGTGTCATCAGAGGCGAAAGCACAGCCCAGAGAGAGGTGTTTCAGCTCTGGGTCCTCTCACAGGTATCTTTTCTAAGTATTTATTTCTCATGTTAAATAACTATGCAAGTAACAACGGCATTGTTCATCAGTCCTATCTGCCACTGGTTACTCTCAGAAAATCTGCTTACCATCACAGCTATTCACATAGATATAAGTAATTCCAGGCTGTAATTACCCAAGGCCCCTGTCTCCACAGCACTTGAATTTCTCCCTGGTAATCAGGTAAGCACTTAAGGGTGGACAGCAACTTCTTCAGAGGTTATCAAGGGCTATTTAATTCATTGCAACTGCCAAATTCTTCATCACTGCCACACTAAATAACTTCTTCTATACTACAGAAGGGTGTGAAGTTTCACTGATGGCAAGAGAATTTACTACCTTTCCGTAAAAAGGGCCCTGTGGGTACAGTGGTATCTTGCATCAATTGGTTTCTTCAACTGTCTTCAAAGACACACAGGTTCCTTCAAGCTTGTGAAAAGTCGTCACTTGACTCTTGTTCTCTTGTAGCACTCAAGGACTTTCTCTTCAGCCCCTCTACCTGCTCCATTAATTCTACTCCATCCTTGTGCTCTGTGATATACATTCTTTTATTTTTTATCCTCTTCTTCCTCCTTTCTCTTCCAAGAGAACGTGAAACCCTCTAAGGTTTGACTTGTGCCTCCCATGTGAAGACTTCTATGCTTTGAATATCTGCCTCTCTAGAACCCATGTTGAATTCTGAGTGTTGCTCTGATCATGTTAGGCGGTGTGACATATGGGAGGTGATAGGTCCATGAGGGATCTGCCCTCCTGGGTGGGATGATACTATGATAAATCAGCAAATTCAGCCTCCTTTCACTCCTCCACCCTTTTTCCTTCCGCTATATGAGGACAATTTATTCTGCCTCTCCAGAGGATGCAGCAAGATGGCCCCATCGAATGCTGGCACTTTAATCTTCGACTTTCCTATCCTCCAGAACAATGAAAAAAAATAAGTTTTTGCTCTGTATACATTACTCATGCTTCAGTATTCTGTTATTGCCCAAACAGATGACAAAATCTCACAATTCTCACCCTTCCATTTTATCTATTTTCTGTTCAGATTCTCCAACATATTAGTAAATATTACCTCTCATTTGGCTCCTTTTCCAAAACACTATGGTGTGTGTGTGTGTGTGTGTGTGTGTGTGTGTGTGTGTAGGCTGTCTCTTATACACATCTAGATGTGTATAAGAGACAGCAGCCTTCCCCCTCAACTCACCCCCCATTAAAACCAACATCACACAGCCTGCCAGAATGCAAACACAGTTAGAAATACTCTAGAGTTGCATTCTTAAGCACTGCTACTCATCAGGGCTCAGATCATCTGGCAATGATTCAGCCAACCTTACAGAAATTACTATTTTCTAGTTGCAGTCAAGGTCCAGATAACATTTCCAAAGTCTCTATTTGGAATTGTTGATTTATTCCATAACCATTCACTATCTCACCGTTCTCTAAACTCATGAACCACATTCTATCACATCTTCTTTCTACATAGCCAACTCCCAAGAATAATTCAGGGACGTTATGAAAGAGTAAACAGTTAAATTTAGTTTGGACATTATCACCTCCACTCCATTTTCTTTCAAACTACATGATTTTGAAAATATTAATAGGCAACAAAATTAAATTTCATTAAACTCATTTAATTAGGGGTGCTAATAATTACACTGCTGTTTTATATTGGTTTTCAGCATAGTTTAGTGGATGAAGAACATCTTCCTAAATACCAAAGTAAAAGGATTACACTGTATGCCAATCAACACTACCAGTGCTCTGCATCCACAACAAGAAATCAGAGACAAAGTGTGTGTGTATGTGTGTGCTTTCCAAGTAGTGGACAATGAAAAAATAAACTCAATGAGGCTCTAATATGAATATTATTAACATCTTAATAAAAAATAAATTACCTAAAATGATGTGCATATATATATATATATATATGTTCTTCCCATTGCTGTATTGTTTTTACCAGATGAGAGAATTTTACATCTATAATCATGGAATCTATGCCATTACTTGCAAAGAAAATTGGCACAGACTATTAAAATCACAAACAGCCAGAAAGCAGATCAATAAAGCAAACTACCTCCCTATTTCAGTAGGAAATGAGATGTTTTAGGGAAAAAAAATATTCTAGGAAGATAAAATACTTACATTCTGAAACATCTATTTTAAGGTGTTAGGTTGAAATATATCTCTGTCTGTCTACAATGTACTACTATACTTTCCAGTGATCTAAACATGTTATAATAAACACATTATACTAAAAATGTGACTATGACATTCAGATACAGATGGGTGCTTGCTGAGGACAAATGACTGACCAGTGTGCGTTACAGGCTCTATAATCACACAGTAGCTTTCAAAATTATTATGGTACAAGTAGATTTTGTTGTTGCACAGGCATAAGGCCCATATCATAAAGGAGTGCTTCCCCACAGACGGAAAAGAAGGAACCATTTCCAGATATAAATGTCTGTCCTCAGAATCAAAGCTAAGAGGACTAGTGGTCAGTTTCACCAATAGATGCCATTCCTACAGGCCACTGGTTCTCCACCTTCTTAATGCTGTGACCCTTTAATACAGTTCCTCATGTTGTGGTCACCCCAACCGTAAAATTATTTCCTTGCTACTTCATAACTGTAATTTCGCTACTGTTATGAATTGTAACATAATGTATATATCTGATATGTGACAGTTAATTCTCACAGATAGAATGTCATGTAACTTTGCCTTATGCCCTTTTCTCCTTAACCTGATAATATACACAGCCCTTTATATATATTGATCCCTCAGTGTTTCAGTCTATTTTCTCATTGTTTGACAAAATACACAAAATAAGCAACTTAAGGGGGGAAAGATCTATTTTGGCTCATGGATTGAGAGGGTACAATCTATCTGGACAGTAAAGATAGGAGGCTGAAGTGACTGGGTCCATGGTGGTGAAAGCATGAGGATGCTTGCTCACATCTCCATGATCAGGAAGCAGAGACCTCAGGCTAGAATGTGGCCCAACCTACAACCCATAAGGCCTACCCCACTCTTCTCAGCAACTCATTTTCTCTAGCTAGGCCCCACCTCCCAAATGTTCCATAACATTCAAAAGCAATGACTCTAGTTGGGGACCAAGTATTCCACACATGAGCATCTGAAGGACACTTTACATGAAAACCATAAAATCTCTCCATCCAACTATTAAACTATCATAGTCACTACCTCTAAAGATCACCAGAGAACTGATCATGCCTTCCTCAATTACCATGTGCTACTAATGGCTTTGATACATATCTACATGCCTTTGATGGCACGGCTACCACCAATAACCTCTACTCTTCTAATACTACTTAGTTATGTGTTTTGTTTTGTTTTGTTTTTCTTTTTGTTTCTATCCAAGAAGGAAAGGGTTCCAGCATCCATTACCAGCTTGAACATGCCTTAACTTTCTCACCAAATCAGTAAGCAGTAACATATAAATACATAATTCCTAATTCTTACTAGACTGGGACTGTTATTCATCCTTCAGCTCATTCTTCTCCCATCTTGTCCTATTTTAGTCACAACTTAGACACTCAAAGCTTTTCTCTCCACCATAGCAGATCCTCACACACATACATTCACACACCCCTTCTCTGTATAGTGGTATCTCTTCTGAATGCCTTACCAATATTACAGGATTTGTCCTTGGCTTACTAAGATTTCACTGTGGTCTGATTTTATGCATTTGTCATTTAATACTGTATCTTTTGCAGGGAATAAAATACTTTAGGAAAATTTAATCCAACTATACTTTTTTCAAATAAAATGTTATATTTACAAAGATATATTGAAAACTAGAAAATCACACACCATCACCACCATCTACCTCAGTGTACAGGAACTGACACCTACCTAACAAATACACACTTGAACATTCTAGACTATCATAAGCCTATGTAAACTTTAAATTTGAGGGACCTTTTAACTTTTTGATTCCTGCTATACTCCCAATATCTATAAAAGTACCTGGCATGTTCAGCAAGTACTAAATAAATATTTTTAAATAAACGACTAACATAAAGAAATACTGAAGTTATGGGGCTTATAGATCATTAGATAGCTGCACAAAAGTCATAGAAGAGCCACACATTTGAAACTGGGAATATGGATGAACATTTGTATCACTGATGAATTATTTATCTCTGCTTTCAATAACATTTTTGTTTCTTAAAATGTAAGTCTAGGGGCTGTGAAGATGGACTCAGTGGGTAAGAGCACTTGCTGTGCAAGCATGAAGACCTGAGTTCAAATCCCAATGACTCATGTAAAAATCCAGGTGTATTGGTATACATGTTTATAATCTCAGGGCTGGGGGTGTTGGGGCAGGGGGCAGATCTAGTTGAAACTACTGGGAGCCCTAAGTTCAATGAATAAGGCAGAGAATGACAAAGCAGGATACTTGGTATCCTCATCTGTCCTCCACATGTGCACACCCACATGTGCTCATATACCACACACAGACATACACGTGTACATCACCAAAAGAACTATTTCAATATATATGTGTGTGTGTGATATATGTATATATGTAGATATATATATACACACACACACACACACACACACACACATATATATATATATATATATATATCATGTCTTAATTTTAATTCCATCTCTTTCCATTTGACAGTTACTCAACAAAGCATTATACTTGAGCTATTCAGCATAAGAAAAATACACACGGGCCTTAAATTACACACAGAATTAAAATTGGAAAGTAGCTCCGTGGTAGAGCACTTTCTCTGAATGGACAAAGCCATGGATTCAATCCCTAGTACTGCAAAACAAAATAACTTATTGATGGTTGTTCATTACATAAGGGAATTACCTCATGTTTACCTTCATCCATAAAAATGTTTATCTATGTTTCTGTAATTATTATTATTAAGAAATAGTTAATGTGAACTAGTATTTTTAGGAAAATGGTTTGAATATAAACCTAAAGGAAAACAGAAAGTGCGAATAAAAAATTACTTGACCTCAAGAAACAGCAAGTAATTCTTACATAATGAAACTTCAGAAATATTTTATCCTAATTACTCAGATTAGAATAATCAAAAGGACAGAACCCAAGACAGATACCCAAAAAGGAAAATTGAATGGATTTAAAAATAAGACAGTTGAATAGGTGAGGTAATGATGACAACTCTCTATTGGAAAGGAAAGAAACGGTAGTGCTAGGGAGGTCATTTTTTATCAGTATGGAGGAAACAGATTAAGGGCTCCAAGCTTTGGATTAAACTTGAAGTCAGTAGAGGTCTCTTTTGTAAACATAAGTACAGAGTGGGGATATTTGTAGAATTTTATTGAGCATGTCTGCAAATGCCTAGAATGTAGAAATTACAAAGTTCTTGGTGGCAAGAAGCAAAATATTACATGTTTTCACTCATACAGAATATATATTAACAAATAATATATATATACACACACACACATATAAACACACACATATAAACACACACATATATACACACACAAACGTAACATGAAAACACAGGGGAACTATTTGGAGGAGGGAATAAACCAGCAAGGAAGTGATGACAGATGGGGAAGGACAGTGGTTGGTGACAAAGATGAGCAAGGGGTGGATGTGTGTGTGACACGTCATAACGAAACCTATTATTTTGTAAGCCAACTACAAATCTTAATAAAATCCTAATTTTAAAAGTAGAATTTAGCCGGCCATGGAGACACACTCCTTTAATCCCAGCATCTGGCAGGCAGAGGCAAGAGGATCTTTGTGACTTTGAGGCCACTCTGGTCAACATAGTGAATTCCAACACAGTCAGGACTACACAGAGAAACCCTGTCTCAAGCAGGAAAAAAAAGTAGAATTTAATACTTAAAATATTCAAAAGGATTTTGCAGTGATAGATAAGTTCCAAATTTAATTTCAATGAATTAGTGTTTCAAGTCGGGTCTTTTGCTACATCAAGTTTTGTTGTATTTGTCTAATGTTTTCTGTAGAGGAAGAACAGAATGGTCCCTGGATTAGAGATTACATACATTACAAACTAAAAATACATCAATTATTTAATTGTTTATATGTTATTTTTAGTAAAAACCTGAAAGGCATTCACAAACTATCAATAAGTTGTGCCAATGAATTTAAATGAACCATCTATGAAAGCATACTGATTATTTTTTAATTCAAACAGGATAGGGAGGCTAATAACATCATATTTCACAGAAGAATGCCACATGACAAATGCAGAAATAAAGACAAAGTCAGAAAATCATTCTGTAACAAAGCAAGTAATAACTGACTTGGAGCTGGAATTCCATCCATAGGTGTGAAAAGTATACAAAATGTTGCTAAAGAACAGGTAGCTTACATGATCTCACAACATCATCCTATTTATCACTTATTAATTTCAAATATAAAGGACATTTCCTCAATCCCTATGATGAAGCAGCCAGATATCCATATGTCTCATGATGAGATGCTCTGAGGCCAAGAATCACCTATGTAATATCCTTGCTAAAAATATTTACCCTAATTTTCATCATGGAGAAACAGACAAAGCAAGGCTGGAAAACATTCTGCAAAAATAACTGACTTGATTTCTTCAAAGTGATAATGAAAACTTCTCAAATGCATCCAAACTCTTTGAGATTGAAGAAGATGAGGAAGATATAGACAATAAAGCTTGATCTTCAACTGAATTATATGAATATAATTATAAAGGATATTAAGATAGCTGGGGAAATTTGAAAATTGGCCCTGGCTGGATAAAAGCATCACATCAGTGTGGAATAATATCTTAAATTTGATTATATGCACTGCTGATGCTGAAGAAGTTCCTTGCTCTTTGGTGATACATGCTTAAGCAACAAAGGCTGAAGTATAACAAATCATCAACAAAATCTCCGAAAAAAGAAAAAAGGAGAAATAAGAAAAAGAACGAACAAATATAATACAATATAATGTTTTAACAAGACACTGAGTGGGAGCACTCTGAGTATGCATTCTAACATTACAGTGACTGTGGAAGCCTTAGAGCAAATAAGAAAATTTGGCAGAGTTCCTTACATATTCATTAAACAGACAAAATGAGTAACTATAGAATTATCAATCAATTCATTTAATCAAAGCATTATCTGCAAAAATTCTAATCTCATTTTAACTCATTTCAAAAATGGTTCATTTGTTATACACAAAAAACTTAGAAAATATTTTGGGTGATTTTAATCAACTTCATGAAATGTGATAACTCAAAAATAAAATTAGAATTACGCACTTGTGTACTCACATACAATCTGATGTGACATTTTATAATTGGACTACATTAAAAACAAAAGCATGAAATTGTTTTAGCAGCTATTTCAGCCTAGTCATCTGTTTAATACAAGTAATTTTTCCAAATGAAAACCTTGCTTCATTTGGAATAGTAATTCAGTAGTGCCCTCCCCACAAACAAGAAAAAGCAGGGCTTGCCAAATTTCGGCAAACTCTTTGATGCATTCCTGCTACTACTTACTGACCCCATACCTCTAGATTTGTCACCAAATTACTTGTGCCTTGTAAATATGAACTTTTTTGTGATAATTTGTAAATAATTATCAATTTGAGAAAATAAATACTAAGCATTGCTTCACATCCTGATGGCAATGTGTGTATTACTTTAATGCAACAATAGGCTAGAGAGCATGGCTATTTTTCATCAGGTTTCCCAAACTATACAGGGAAATATATTAAAAAGTGGACCATAGCTATTCACATACTCAACTTTTCTAAAGATAAAATCATGCCACAACCATACAAGGTGAAAATTGCTTCTGGATATTGAGTTTTCAGTAACTGTATTTAAGGGACCCAAGGGTGCCTGGGTTTATTACAATACTACTTTATTATCAAATATTTAAGCTACCAGAAGTATCTATCAGTGTACATCATTATAAAGCAAATATGCATTCCTAAAAGTGTATCGATAAAAATTAGTACAAACAATTTTAATAACATGTTTAATGGAGCGAAGAAATGACTGTATATGAATTTACCAAAATATTAATAGCACTTTATGTAAGGGGTATAGGACTGTGGGTCATTTTTAATTCCTATTCCAGTTTGCTTTCTGTTGTTGTGATAAACACCAGGACCAAAAGCAATTTCAGGAAGAAAGGGATTATCTCCTCTTACAGATTATAGTCCACCATCAAAGCAGTAAGTCAAGGCAGGAACCTGGAGACAAGAGCCCATACAGAGGTCATGCTGCTTACTGGTTTGCTCCTTGTGGCTTACTCAGCCTGCTTTACGTATAGAACCCAGGACCACCAGCACAGGGATTGCACCACCCATAGTGGGTAGGGCCCTTGGACATCAATTATTAATTAAGAAAATGTTCTACACACTTTCCTAGAGGCCAATCTGATGGGACATTTCCTCAATTTCTATTCCCTTTCCCCAGATATGTCTAGGTTGACAAAAAGGCTAACCAGCACAATTCTGATTTGCTACTCCACTAGCTTTCTGATAATACACTGGTCTTTTTAAATCAATCTCTTCTTCGCACACCTTTGTACATATATGCCAGTATTTTTTTCACTCCCTTAGCTCACTTTCCCTCTCTCCTGGTTCCCTTCTTCTCATCACAATTATATTGCCCTTACAAAGAAGAGTGGTAAAATTTTTGAAGTCTTCTTTTAAATCACATATTTAAAAGGATTTTGGGCTTTTTATACTTATGTTCCTTTTTAAAAGAAGGCAAATTCTTAACTACTACCAGAAATCTGAAATTACTATGTCAAAAACTTTGTCACTGCTCAATTTTCCTGACTTCAGTTTTAGAAAGTTATTAAACTTCTAATTTATAGAGTATGTATAAGCAAGGAGTTCAGACTAAGTGTACAAATGATGCCATGACTGCACAGTTTAAAGATGGATCTTTTCATATTTAAATGCAAGATTAGGGATGACACCCATAGTTGCTTTTCGTATGCCTTTTCGTAAAGAAGCGACAGTAAATATAATCTTTAGCCAAAGAGCAATGTCAAAAATGTGAGATTTTACAAGGATAAAAGCATAATTGGCTTCTGAAGAAGACACTAAGTAATGAAACAAATGCATAAATGCATTATTAGCCAGCACTTGTAGTTCAACACATTTCTTCTGAAATATGTATTAGGAACTACCATAAGAATTAGCTCTTTAACTGGTGATGGAAATGTCTTTCTAAAAATGTGTTGCTCTAATTGGTTGATAAATAAAGCTGTTTGGGCAATAGTGAGGCAAAATAAGGTTAGGCGGGACATTCGAACTAGGGGGAGAGAGAAAGAAAACAGAGCGGGGGCAGATGCTATTCTGCCATCTACAAAACAGCATGTAACAGCGCACAGGTAAAGCCATGTGGAACATGTGGTGACATAGATATATAAAATGGGTTAATTTAAGATGTAAGAGCTAGCTAGCAAAAAGCCTGCCATGGCCATAGTTTAAAAATGATATAAGCCTCTGTGTGTTTTCTTGGGTCTACGCGGCAGTGGGAGCTGGGCGGGACCGGACAAACTGTCGTCTACAAACTGGTTGTTACTGTAATGGCTTAATATGTAGCATGTTTGACAGTTTACAAGTATTTCATAACTCCAACAGTATAGCAAAATATATAGAGAGATGTGGGCTAAAGAAAGGTTAGTCCTTTACCCCAAGTCATTCAGGCATAAAAAGTAAATCTCTGACAACAGGCCTTCAAAGTCTAAAAGCTATAATTTGTTCAGTTAAACATCAACTTTGTTTAATTAGTTATATTTAAACAAAATGCTTATAAACTCTCAGAGGACAAGGACCATGTCTTAGTATGCATTAGACATAATTTAAATACTCTAGGCTGTAACAGAAATAAAATAATTAGGCATCCCTTTGTTCAACTGTTAAAATTTCTGCATTAAGCATTCATTTTGTATGGTAGGTTTCCTGTAAGTATGATTCACTGTGTACAGCATGCTGTGAGCAAACACAATCGCAGAAAAATTGTAAGGGAACAATCAGGATGCTTCTAGGTGATGTGATGAAGAGCTATTTTGAGAGGATGTTGGATAATAGGAAAAGAATGAAGCGGAGGGTAGATCCTTCTCAATATTCTTCACCCACATCTAAACTGAGGAAGGAGAGCACTTGTATAGACACGTCTACACCCTGAGTAACACAAGAAAAAGAACATTGCAACAGGATTATAAAGGAGTACTTAACACTTCTGAGGCCCCAATCTATAAACTGCAATCCTACCAAAAAAAACAGTTAAAAAAATGACAGCTCTAACAGGAGAGCTTGAATTAAAAGAAGCTGAACGGCCACTTATGCCTACAAGTGCCCTAGGAGAGTTCATAGGTGATAATGAGCAACTTCCCTCAGTGTAGCAGAAAAGTTATCAAGAAGGAAGATACTTAAATTTTTTATTTTTATTCTAAGGGGGGAAAAAGACTTTTATGATGCTGAACTTCATCTCCATAGAATGAGGACTGTTTTTGAGAGGCATTATAAAATACTAGCAGTCTTCTGATTTCAGTTCATATGCAGTTCAATTTCAATGGAGTTCTAAGAATGAAGTGATTGAACAGAGGGATATTAATTATTTTATTACTGTTACAGCTTAGTATATTTGAAAATGTCTAAGGTACACTAAGACATGGTCCTTGCCCTCTGAGAGCTTATAAGCATTTTAATTAAATGTTAATTAAGCAAAGCCAATGTTTAATTGAAATAAATTATAAAAGGCAAGAGAGCATAAGATAGGTGAACATGGATGTTATAAAACTCAAAGGGACAATATTTTATCTCTTTCAGCATAGAAAAAATGGCTTCAAAAAATTATAGGCCAATGATAGAAATGGAATTGTTTCTAGTATGTATTTTTGGTCCCTAATGCAGCAGTAATTTTGTACTTTTTCCTCCCATTGAAGTTGAATAGTATCATCTGTTTACATGCATCAGTGTTGTCAATTTGCAAATGACTACTCTAAAACCACAAAGATCATTCTTGCTCAATCATATGGGCCCACAAAACAACAGTTGCTGAGAAGTATTTCATCCCCTAGGATACAGTAGCTCCTCCACGATAAGAATGGATTAGAAATGGTTCCAATAGATATAAGCAATGAATAATCTTTCTTGATATTTTGGGTTTTGTTGTTTTGTTTTTGTAAATCAGCTAAGCTAATGCTTTACCACCCAATCAGGTTCCCAGACCATCTATATCCTTATCCAAAACAAGTCAAATACACAAGCCAGCTTGCATACTGTTAAAGCATTAGAAAAGGAGAAAGTAGCTAGTCATTGCAGTAATGAATGTGAAATTAGTGAAGACTAAAATGAGTACTTTAATAGTGTGTTGGTGCAGTTCTTTAAAAGATCACTTATTATATGCCACCATTCAATAGTCTAGGGTCTTCTTTTCATCTTACTAACAAATGAGTTTTTCTACTTTATAGTTAAAAATAATGGCATTGATTATTTTTATTCTGATTGAATTTAGATTTTTAATAAGATTGTTACCACCATCAAAACAAAATCTTTTACAGTAGCAACTATTCTACAATGTCTAAATCCGTTAGAAAAACACAATCAACTTGGAGTATGAAAAAGCAATGTTTTATCATCATGAAGCAACTACTTCATACTCCAATAATCAATGTTTTGTCTCCCCCTTCTGGACTACCTAATTATAGAAAGGGGAAAAAATAGAAAAGTAAGATTTAATCTTTCTTCACAGGATATATTAAAATAATTGGTATGACACAGGTATAATATCAACATGAAGTAATCATTAAGGTATGCTGTTAATAAACTAATAAAAGTTCAATTTAATAATAGAATAACAGCTTAACAGCTCACAAAACCATACTGCTATGCTTAGTAGTATTTTATGGATACTACTAGTAATAGATGGTTTACAGTCAGGGATATAGCAAGAACATTTTGAACATACTTAGAAACTGGCCATAAAGCAATCACTCTGTCTCAATCTCAATGTCTCTCTTGCTCTCTTGACAGGGTCTCAAACTGTGGTACAGGCTGGGCCTTGAATTCCTGTGGCTACTTTGCATTACTTTCTTTACCATCCTGATCCTAGAAACCCACCTGGTTCTCTTTGGGAACAAAACCCTGTAAATCACTCAATTAGTAAAGACAATTCTCACATTCCGATTAGGGGTAAAATAACACTTGTATTGAGCCTTCACTATGATGAGCTTGTCCTTTGGACTGAGATTATTCAGAAAGATTACAAAAGGTGAAAAGTGGGAGTTTTTAATCTTTTTAGATTGCCTATCTGAAACACAATACTCCAGACTACGAAAAATACGCTGTTGCTCTCTATGCTAGCCCACCGAGTCATTGAGATGTACACACAGTGCTCCTGACTTAGTAAAGATAGCTGGGCTTCAGTTTATGAGCTAGTGAAAGATATTCAAATGATAACTGATCTCTTCTCATCAGCAAGTCACAGAAAGTATATTTTAAATAGTAAAATCAGTAATCTGCAACAGTGAGCCCCATTATAAAAATCACTGTTAATGCTATAAAACTAAAGAAATGTCCTTGCATGGTCAGACTTTAATTCTGCTTTTGTGATCTTAGCAATTTCTCCTTGATTTACGTATCTAACTGAACTCATCATCTTGGACTCCAAACTTGGTCTTGCACTTGACTTCTGTATGAATGCTTGAGTCCTTTTAATCAGCCACACTTGAAATTTCAGTCATTACTGAGGCACACATCTCTTCTAAGTCCCTTTCTATTCATTTGCTGAGGCTGATATAGTTCACACGCACTCTTCTTTACTCTCTCCTCTATACCCTCCATTTAGTTCCTACTAACAACACTCCAGTTCAGAGTCATGATACCACTGCAGAAACCACTTGCTTGAGCTCTCCGTCCTCAGTCTCTAACCTCTCCAAAGTCTACTGCTATTGAGTCCTCTCCAGCAGTCTCAAAAATGTCCAAGGCTCCCCAGTGACTACTCAGCTGATAAGTCTTTCATACAGCTGTCCTAAAATGACCTCAGCTTACCTTTCCAAGTCTGGAGACTGCTAGCTATGTTTAAATGTATTTTCAGCCATTGTAACTAGCTCTTGGCATTGGTTATTAAATACTCCTTCCTGTCCTTTGCCCATCCCATGCTACCTACTCACCGTACCCTCCTTCATATTCCTCAAACACTCCATGCATGTTCCTGCCTCAAGGCCTTTGTATTTGACATTGTTTCTGGCTGCAAAGCTCTTTCCTAGATATCTGCATGGCTCTCTCCATTTTCACTGAATTCTCACTTGCTCACATAGCTCGCCTGTTT
>LZPO01116960.1:802476-815785 GCA_001675575.1 Neotoma lepida
ATAGCACTTTCCAAGACCTGTCATGATATTTGATATGTGTCTTACTCTCTGTTTCCCCAACTAAAATGTTAACTCCATGAGGACAACCTGTATAGTTTATCATGCTAATACTACAAAGATTCCTAGAAATTAGGACCTGTGTATTTAAGTTGTGCTTCTCAGCTCCAGCTTTTTACAGGTCCTGCCAAAGAACAGTGGAAATGGTCCATTCACCAGAAAGACTAATCTGCCAGTTCCCTAAATGGAGCCTGAAGGCCAAGGTCTATATGCTCATTTCCAGGCTTTTGTTTCATCTTTTCTCTAAGTTATAACACTGCTATGGGAAAGGTGGGGACAGAATGAGACTGGCTCTCTCCCACCAATTTTAGCATAAATGGGAAAAGAAATTCATTTTTCCCCTTTCATGTATTTTATGTCCTTTTTTCTGAATATGGACACATCTAGATGTGTATAAGAGACAGGAATGAGACTGGCTCTCTCCCACCAATTTTAGCATAAATGGGAAAAGAAATTCATTTTTCCCCTTTCATGTATTTTATGTCCTTTTTTCTGAATATGGATGTGTATTAAAATGCAAAGTCAGGCATTATGATCAGGGGCTCTGGTAGTAATACCAAGAATATTGCCTAGCATATAACAGGTACCTAATAATTCTGGGTTCAAAAAAAGAAGGAATTGGGTGTGGTGGGGTATGCTTGTAATGGCAATATGTGAGAGGTCATTGAAGGAAGATGAGGAATACTAGGCTAGCCTTGGATATATGAGACCCTGTCTCTGCATGATTAGAGAGAATGAATGCAAGCTAAATTAGACATTTATTTTTTTTCTTCTCATATAGGATCTTCTTATGTAGCTCTGGCTATCCTGGAGCTCAATATGTAGACCAGTCTGGCCTTGAACTCAGAGATTCGCCTGCTTCTGCCTCATATGTTCTGAAATTGAACACCTTCACCACCATGTCTGCTCATAAGTCAGCTATTTAAAATCTGGTCTTTCCATAGGTAAAACAAACACCCCTAAAATCCCTGTTGCTGCCCTAGGCACTGAACTATTTATTATATTAAGTTGTCTTATGTTTCACCCTGTAAAGTCTGAATATTATATTTATATTTTTTTAAATATCATGAATAACCAAGTCAATTGTTCCTTTTATTCCCTATATAAGAATATGTAGTTTTATATGTATGGATAAACTATTCCTGGCTTACAAGGAAATCAAATTAATCATTTTAACTGTTTTCTAAATCTGTTTTATGTGATGTGTTACTAAACAATGAAAACTATTTTGATTCACAAAGTTCTACCATACTTATTTAGACCTAGAAACCCCCAAAAAGTCATCATTCAGTTCTACTTCTGATTCCAAATTCTCTGCAACTTTCACATAGGTAATGGAAGACATTTTATCATTTTCACTTTATAAACAAAATCTATAGAAAATCTTCAACTATTTTAGTGACACTTTAAAATAAACGTGTCAGTATTAACTTGAGACCACATAGGAGGTTTCTATTTTTGTTATTGTTGATGCTGCTGTCTTACTTTTTTTCTCAAAGCCAGCAATAACCCACACCAAATAGCACATGGCTTCCGATAAAGAGGCGAAGATAGAGACTACTGTTCAAGTATGTAAATTACTATAAAGTAAAATAGGAATGCCATTTTTAAAAAGCCGTTAGGGAATATATAAAGTAATAGGAACTGCCAAATAGAAAGGAATAACATGTATAAAAGAAAGCTGCAGGAATTCAGGTAAGGTATGAGGTGGAAATGGGAGGTGGTTTGGGGATCAGAATTAAGAAAGACTTCATGCAAAAGCTGTGGAGTGAGTATGGGCAGACAATTCACAAAGCCAGAATCAGTATGACATGGGGATGAAGCTGTAGCTATGTCGCAATAGCAGGCAGTTTCAGGTTTGCTTTTTAAAGGAAACTTTATAAATATGAAAAATGAAAAGCAACAGCGATAATAAAAAAAAAATCAGCAGCAGGGCCTCACATGCTTTATTTCGGCTTGCAATCAGTGTTAGAGAAACAAAAGTAAAAAGGCCATGCAGACCTACATCACTGTATAGTCCATCTTTCCAATTCCATTCTAGCTCTTCCAGCACTCATTTTTAATCTAATGTTAAAATCTCTAAGTAATCACAATACTGAAATTGGTTATTTGAGAATTCTACTGTCTATAGCACCTCTATGAAATTTCTACCTGCCTATTTTACCAACAAAAATACTCCTCCCATCTTTTGAAGATTAATGAGCCCATGACACATAAGCCCTTTGAAACTATCTTTTAAGTGGGGTGATTTTATATATTGTTTGTTCATCTCTCTCTGTAGCTGCAAAAGTAAAAAATAAAATAGAGTAAAATGTGGACAAAACTTCCATAATGCATCCCTCCTACCTCAACTTTAAATTAAACCTTCCTCATTTCCTGTAGAAGGGATTCCTATAGTTTATTCTCTTTGTAGCTCAATTGCAAGCTGCAAAGACAGTTTTGTTGACTGGCAAAAGAAGACAAGTGAGAACTTTATTCTAAAATGTTAAAAACACAGTGCTAGGGGATGGAAGGACTTACATGGGACAGCTTCTTCCTGCAACATGAAAGTTAATCAAGATGGATATTTAGGTACTAGCTGGGCCACCAAAGAAGAAAAGAGTATTGATGGAAATATTGTTCTGTATGCTGTGAATATGTGTTGCTCTGATTGATTGATAAATAAAATGCTGATTAGCCAGTAGCCAAGCAGGAAGTATAGGCAGGATAAACAAACAGGGAGAATTCTGGGAAGAGGAAGGTTGAGTCAGGAGACGCCAGCCGCCGAGGAAGGAACAACATGCCTGTAGACCGGTAAAGCCACAGAATACGTGGCAAAACATAGATTAATAGAAATGGGCTGAATTTAAGTATAAGAGCTAGTCAGTAATATGCCTGAGCTAATGGCCAAGCAGTTGTAATTAATATAAGCTTTTGAGTTATTAATTTATAAGTGACTGCGGGACCACTGGGTGGGCTGGACTGCGTGGGGCCTGGCGGGACCCAGACAAAACATTTACCTACAGAGTATTCTAGTTAAAAGCTAGTATATGTTTGATTTAGAAGGATTCAAGAAAAATGTCTTTAGGAACTGTTAAAGATTCCTTTCAGGATCAAGACAGGAACACAGCTAAAGATGACTTTTTTAAAAGGAGGCGTAAGATTAGAGAGATGGCTCAGTGGCCTGACAACCTGAGTTAAATCCCTATGGTGGAAAGAGAAAACTGAGTGTGGGAGTTGTCCTCTGACCTACATACATGTGCCATGGCACATGTACACATATACACACACATAAATACAAAATTTTAAGGAAGTAGATATGAGATTATAAAGGGAAATTGGGAGCCTTTAGAAGCTTATAAGGAGGACAGTAACATGTTCCTGGTAACCACACGTAACATCTCCCATGGATAGGGGAAAGAAAGGGAATAAATAAGGAATTTTTAAAGTCAAAGTTAATATTAAACACATTCACTATGCTAAATACATAATTTTTCTGTAAAAAGATGCTCCATACTCTATTCTCCAAATAAATCATATATACTCAAGAGACTAAGTAATTACAAACAGCTCTGAAATACAATACAGGTAATGTCCAGCTTGTTACATAAGTATATTATAACTGCAATACCGTAAGTATAATATCTTTAAATGGTAGCACCAAAAAGAACATTAAAATATAAGTTAATAATTTTAACTTATCTACTTATTATCTGATGTCCAGGAAAAAATTACTCACCGAAAGTCAGAGCCAATATATACCATCCAACAAAACCAGGTCTTCAGGTCTCCTAACTGCATAGCATAGGTTGATATATAAACACACACGTGCACACACAAACACACATATATACATAAATATACACACACAATATATGTATGTGTATATATACACACAATATATGTATGTATATATAGAGAGAGACTATATATATATACATACACACATATCAATGACACAAAATCAAAATAAGACATCATAATAAGAATTTGTGTAAACAGAAATAGCTTTAGGAATACCCCCACATACACTCTGATCCTGAGAAACTGACATACAGTATACAATTTCACTTAAGTTATCTAAAATGACAGACATGTAATTCTCCAAGGAAAAAAACAGAAGAAGAAAAAACTCCAAAAAATTCCAGGCATATTCTAGTTCTAAAACATACTCCGAAACTAAAATAAAGTACTTAACCTAGCTAAAATTAGTCACCTGATAGCAATATTTACCTTAACACTTTGGAAAAATATACAGGAAACAAAAAACCAAACATTAATTATTGCATGCAAAAAACACAAATCTCTGAAACACAAATTTAGTACTAAGGGTAAAACACATCTTTTGTACTTACCATAACTTTACTTCCAACTATCTGCATGCAGTGGTCAACGGAGAATGGTTATGGTGTGAAAAAAAAAACAGCAATAATATTAGTAATCAGAAGCTTTGACAGAAGTTAAGTGTTTAGTAAATTAGTTGCTGGCCTACTTTAGTAACACATTTAATGCTTAGATATTTAAGTGAAAACAAAATACCAATATTAATGTGTGCCATTTCAAAATGTTTCTCCCTTTACATAGGGAGAATCAATCATGATGATTTGGAATTTTTTAAAATTTGCACTCTAATGGGTTTTTCATGCATTACAATCTAAATATAAAATGTAACTGCAATATACACTCAGATATTTTCCGTATTCACAGCCCCTCAAAGAAATTATCAGTATAATTTTTTTTTCCAAATATTGTTCTTTTTTCTTTCCTAGCTATGGCAAATATAGTGTTAAGGTCAGAGTAAGTTATTTAAAAATACAAATGTTGCATTTAAAGTCATGCATCAAGTTCAGAAATGAACTTTAGTTGAAAGCTGAATATTTAATATTGTTATAAATTTTAAATGCACAATATCATTTTAACTTATACTTTTAAATTACAAGACAAATTTGTCATTATTGTTCTTTTCTAGGTCATCCTACTGTTCCAAGTATGAAATCAGAGTTTTTCTATATGATGTGAGAACAAACAATGCACTTTATCTATAAAAAATGCACATATTAATATGGAGGAAACAGTTCAGAAATTTCAAGAGATGAGACAATTTCGGAGAGACAGGATTGTGTTAAAGAAAACAAGAGGAATCTTTTAACATAAACATAATCTAACGCCAAAATCCAAATGTAAGTCAAATCACTGTTATCAGATTCCCACACTTGGATATCAAGCAGGGTACCAAAAAGAGCTAATTCACCATTCAAAACTATTCATGTGATAACAGTTATTATCAATATGTGTTGTATTTTTCAGCTAGTGCTTTTAAAACAAACATCAAATTTAATTGAAAGCCAAGTATCCTCAGTTGAGTGAAATATTAAAAGATATAAAAAGATAATGGTGGCTTCCAAGTAAATGATTTCAGAGGAATCCATGAGTCTCCAAATAGAGAAGAAAGTTCCTTAAAAATTCATTCAACACACTGTTTACAAGCAGTGATTATTTAGATGAATAAAAGCTTCTTTCGTGCCATGAACAGTCCTCTGAAATGAAAGATATGCTATTGACCTAAATTATTTCTTCCCAGCAAAGAAGACAGAGGTTATATTTGTCTCTTGTTTCTTTAGCACAGACATGAGACCAAAAAGAAAGAATGAGACCTTGTGTTAACAATTAAGACAGGTTCATAGTCAGTGAAACAACTAACATGTGGCTCATTGAAGGCCTGCTTTAATGATTCATTCCAATTGCAAAATGATTTCATTTAGCTAAAGCACATGCAGAAATATATTAAATTCATTAGTCAAGAGAAGCAAGGAGAAAATAGTTGGGTCATCTCTAGGATCAACTATTTCACCTTATCCAACCCGTAGATGAAAAGGACCTGAGGAAAAATTATCTGATAATGGCAACAACACAGCCACAATAAATATATACATATTGACATGTATATTACAACTTTCAAGTACTTGTTTTACTGGTTAAGTCTACAAATCTGTAGATATAATTGATCTAACTATTTCGGATTATGTACTATCGATGGAGTTTTGGGGAACAATTATACCTCTCAATGCTTCACATGTTGTCAAAAGTATAATATGACATATTCTAAAATCTCAATTTCAAAAGTAGTATTTAAAATCAGACGTAAACTGCATTCTTCATATCCGTGTAAGGACGATGATATGTGATTCACTAATTTAGGACTCTTGCAAGTAACATTTCCTCATGAATGTCTACATACACTGTTAGATGTATACAATATCTTCTCTAAATCACTAGCATAGTGTGCCTCTTTCTGGATTATGAATCAGTAGGGCAGCTTAAACAAAACCAACAGCTTGTTTTCCAGTTCTGCAATGACACTTTGAAACTATACAAACTTCTTTGTTATTTGTAACTAAAGAATCCATACAGGCCAACTCCCTCAGGTCAGGCCTAGAACTGCACCTCCTACAAGAACAAGCACTTGGCTTCCAGAGCAATAAAAACACATTAGGTTCTCCACATACCTATTTAAAGTTCATTCAACACTGAGTTACTCAATCTACTTTTACTTTTGTACACACAAGTGTCTATTATAGGGCTTTACTATTAAGTGTGTGGAGATTAGCAAACAATACTTTTACAACATCAACTTGTGGTTTCCTCAATATCCTCTTATCCAATACTAATTGTAACAAAATTAATGATGCAACACCAGACTTTTTGTTTTACAAACAGGTTCTGACACATGTCTGTATGTTGCTTCATCATCTTTTAATGCCCTTTCCCAGGAACATGATGGCTATTCCTCACTGAGCTCACCTTTTCACTGTTAAAATTCCACATAAAAGAATCAGTTAGTGAAAGGGAAAACAAAATTTTACATTAAAATTTAACTATAGTTCTCCCATATTTTACATGCAACTATGGAACATTTTTGCACTTTAACACTGGTTCTACTTTCAGATGAGATCTTTGATTACCTACAAAGCCTTTTTATAACATGATAGGTATCATCATGTCTGCATTAAATGAGGAAGCATCTTTAATGAGTATATGAATATAATGAAAAAGAATAAAAATGTACAAGGCAGGCAAAACATATTTAACACCTAATGAAAGCCAGACACAGGGCAGGAACCAAAGCTCCACACAAGCCAAGAGCCACATATTCAGTGATAATTGGTGCAAAATTGACTGTCATGATGATGAACAGGTAAAAGCATTGTTTCGTATTGAATGTTGTTATTTACTGAATGACATCCCTCTTATCTTTATAAAGGAAAATACATAAATAATTTTCATAGTTTTAATGATAGAAAACAATACTAATTAATGTCTCTCCAAGGTGAGAAAGCTTCAAAACATTGCTTGTCAACAGACTCTCTTCCATCAAACTATTTGGCCCATAAAAAATAATAGCAAAAAAATATAATCTTGGAACTCTTGTGAAAGAAGAAGAGCTAACAAGTATCCTGAGTGAGACAAAGAAGGGCCATCCAGTAAGATGTACTAATTTTGTGGCTACTTAAAGTGGAAAATTTCATGTCTTATAAAAATAATCATTTCTGTCATTTGAATAGAGCAGCTAAAATAAGCTCCTATCTAGCCTCTTCCCTTCTTCCACCTTTCTTCATCTCCTCCTCCCAATCACTCTTCAGTTCTAGATGGAATCCAGAGCCTTAATAGGTTAAGCAGGTGCACTTCATTTTAAGCTAGAGCCTCAGCCAACTGTTTTTCATTTCAATATGAAAATGAGCATAAGAATTAAAAGTGTACATTTCTTTGGCAGGTTGAAGAGAACACCGTATGAACATAAATTAAAATATGCTGTGCATAGATAATAAGTAATTATCCAAAGGTCAAGGAATGAGAACATCATATAATCTTCATTATAGTCAGTCCTACTTACCCAAACAACACCAACAAATGAGCCAGGGACACTAACAAATTCCATCATTAAAACACCACATGATTAGTCGTCATATATTATCTCCACTTTGTACTCAGATCTAGTTATATAGATTTGCTAGTGTACTTGCCTTTAAGCATTAGAAAAACAACACTGAATATATGCCCTGCATTTCCTAAAGCATTTTACTGGGAACAATAACTTGAGTGCAAAAATGAGAAGAGATTCATCAGAATTTCAAAGTAAAAACCCTATGCATCACCTAATTCTATTGAAAACGATGCTCATGGCAAATTTCACTTATCACTTGAAACATATTTCTGCCCTTGGATACCAGAACCAAATTAAAAAACATGTTGTTGCTCTGCTCTGGCAGAGCTGCAATGCATTATGTTTAAATAGTTCAGCATTCAGATTTAGCTTGCCTAAAGTACAATATAGAATCAATACAATTACAAAATCCAGTATTTGCTACTGGAAGTAGTGTACTAAAAAGTATGAATGACATAGCCAAATAATGTTAGAATATACATTTACATATACATTTACAGTGAAGGACATTTTACAGTGAAGGAAATCTGGATATGTAAAACTTTCAGAAATACAAGAGATATATTCTGTCCCATCAAAAATACATTTTTCCTACAAAAAATTATTCAAATCTGAAGGCTACTTTTCAAAGACCCTTAGAAGGGTATTAAGAAAAAAAAACAATTCTATTAAAGCAGTTGAGTTTTTCTTGTTGACAATAAACTCTTCCAATGAAACACATGTTTAGGTTTTGAAATTCATACAGATTTTATTAAAGTTCCTGGTGTGTGCTTTCCTGTATATTAAGGTGAGCTTTACCACACCAATTATGAGGCAGCTTACACAGGCTGCATTCAAAACAACAAAGCAAAATATCAAAAACATTCCTAAAAATTACATGCTTCAATGTAAACTTAATTAAAGGTGGCTGTGCTGTTTGTATTTTCTCCCTCAAAATCTGAAATTTTCATGTAGCGATCTGTATAGTAGGTGGAATACCAGCAAAACTGCCAATTTTTAGTGACTGCATAAAACCTCTGCCCTCAAATTCACTGAATTCTGTCAAGAGACTTCCATATTGGTCTCTTGTTTGTAATAATGAATCTCTTATGTCTAATGAACAGTTCAGTACTGAGATATATATTCAAAATATGTAAAAGTGTACATATATCGTTTCCTTAATTGGCAAAATGAGTGCACTGAAGCAAGAATTTAAAAAGCTGAGGTTTGTTAACTTTTAAGGAAACAGCTAAGCTGATTGCGTTGGTGCCTGGGAAGTGTCCCTACTTACAGATTTGGCAGTAGCAGATATATACTGAACAACCATCTCACGCTTGGTGGCAAAATCCTTATTTCGTAGAGGAGCCTTCTTTTCTTCATTAAGGTTCATATCCTCCTGTTAGAAAGAACATTTGCTGTGAGGATGGATGAATTACTGCTTAAATGCTTCAAAAGTGATTAATGCAATTAATAGTTAACAACAAACAGTTTTTGGATAGTTTACTATTATTTAACACTTGAGATGTCATAATTTTGTGTATATTTCACATGTATTCATGATCTATATTTCTACCTAGCTAAGTACTGACAAGAAAAAAAATATTTTCAAACTGTACTATAGAACACTTTGGTGGTTCATAACATAGATATGCATTATACAGTCCTAGCAAAGCCATTCATTTATCTACACACACACACACACACACACACACACACACACACACACACACACACACGTGCACACACACACATACACACACACTCAAATTACTCTTTGGTCCATGCTTCCCAAGGACCACTGTTACCCAAGAATCCAAATGTGATAGACAAATTTAACAGGAGACATATCAACAAAGAAAAGTTCTCAGAAAGTTGCTGTATGTGAAAAAGAAAAAAAGAGGAAATCCAGCTGACTGTGTGTGTCTATGCTTGTGTGTGTGTATGAGAACAAAAACTATGTTTTAAATTACCTTGTATCAACCATACAAATGCTTCATTATGAAACTTCACACATGTATATAATACACTTTGATCATGTTATTCCCTTTCTGTCACTTCTTATCCCTACATCTGTTCCTACAAACCATTTACTCTTATAAAATATTCCCCCTATTGTAGCTAGCAGAGAACTCACTCATTACCTCCCCATTTGTGTGCAGTTTAATTTTTTTAATGTTTTCTTTATAAAGCTGGATATGAAATATATACAGAAAAATTTAAAAAACTATATTAAAGTCAAAGGGCAGTGACTTTTTATGTCATTTAATTTTAAAATTGGAATCACTTATTTATTGAGCATATACTATACACAAGGAACTGTGCTAGGCTATTAACACTGAAAAGCTGAGAAACTGCTTTTATACATAAATACTATTATTTATGAAACAATTCCTAATCCTTAGTAAATGTTATGTATGTTTGTTGACTAAACAAACATAACTAATTCATGACCTAATAGGTACAAGTAATTATAATGGAAGCATGTGTAAGCTCGCTTGAAAACATAGGACAGATAATCAGGTCAGCAAAGATTTAGCCTGGATTTGAGTTATGAAGGATGAGAAAAATCTGACTAACAGCCAGAAGACCAGTTAAAAGATTCCAGTGGTCAGCTGTCATTTTGGGCTGCCCAATACCATTTAGACATGCCTTCTACATTTTAATGCATCCTCACATTGTGTCAATTTCACTTTTAAAAATGACTCCATATAAACTGTATTTGTCTACTTCCCTTATATATAATTTCAGTACAGACATGTAGCTTAGTCTTCACCAATGAAATGCATTCATAAAAGGTATAGACTCAGAAATAAACTATGTGAAGAAACAGGCCATGAACAGGCCATCCATCTCCCTGGTGTGGATGGCAACAGAGATGACGTAGATAGGGAGCTGATGGCAGCAGCCACACATTTTTTACTTAGACAGACCAATTGGTTCTGGAATGGCAACAGCTCCTTAATCAGACTATATTTCACTATGTGGCTCTGCAAGCAATTCCTACATTGCCATCTCGAGTCTATTGCTGCAACCCTCTTGATTGGAGAGCAAACCAGTATCTCTTAATACTTAATCTACTTTTAAAAATCTAGAACAGGTATTCTTATGCTCAAAAATGTGAGATACTGAAGCATTTCAAATGAATACTGTTAACTGTCAAACTAAAGGGATGGTAGCTGGATCAAAGGAAATTAATTTAAGAAACATGCAAATGTTTTTTGATTCTGTTTTTCAGGCTAAAATATACATATCAGCTTCAATTTATGTTCGAGTGACATCACTTAGAATCTGTCTCCACCACTCTAAAATATTCTGAAGTTTCTCCTTCATCTTCAAATAACATACATCTATTTATTTGACCATGGATTTTATGGTGCCATTGGCTAAGCACATCATTCCATAGCCTCATATTGTGCTTGTTTTCATCAAAATTGCTATGTTGTCTCCACATGTGTTGGACTATTTCTCTACTGCCTCAAAACATTCTGATGAAATTTCTGTCTGATATAAAATAGTTACAACGAATCTACATCTCCCAAGTACGATCAATGGTGCAACTGTCAATATTCTGGATTTGTATACTTCCCAACATAGCCTGAAAGGGTAGTAGTGCCATCTCTCCTTCCAGTGATATTTCCACATTGGTACCTCCATTTAATTTTTACTGGCACATACTACAGTGGTCAGGCAATCAAAAAAGAATGGCATTGTCAGAAAACACACAAGATGATAAGAGGAATGTAAGACTAGACACCTCAGAGAATATTGTCAAGATTGAGTATGATCGTACATATCAAGTCTGGTGTACATTAACCAGTACCCAGAAAATGATAGCTCCCCACCCTCATTTTGGGAACTTTTTTCACTTAACCCTTTATGTTTTAATTCTAGGTTGGCAGTGACTGTTACACGTACTATATTGTTTCATACTTCCTACCATTTTTTATATGATGCTGCTCCCTCTGCCACTTCTCCCTCTGTGAGCTGCTGCCTCCCACTTATTCCACATTTGGCCAGTTCCTACAATGCCCCATTTCGAAATAGAATACTTCATCCTGTTCTTCCATACTAATTTTATTTATAATTAACACTTTGTCATAGAACTAGCACTATAAAACTCTAAGGTAATTGAAGGCAAGAACTTACTTATCTCTGTAATCCCAGCCGAGATCCTGGTCTCTGGAATACAGTAAGCACTTACTGAATATTTTTTGAGCCTGTGTGATATTTGAGAACTTTTCTTTAAATACTTTAAGTTGCTTCAGAATCATCAGCATTTTTTCACTTATGAAATGCCTGCCTACATTGGTTAGGAATGGGTAGCATTCATATGAACAGAAGAGTCTATAATGACTCATTTGATTCTTATAGAAATAAAAAACATACTACTAATTATGCAGCTGATACTTCCAAACCATTAACTCCAGCTTTATATTACAATAATAAAACTAAACAGAGCAATACTCGTAACTCAATATTAACTCTAAACAACATAATTGAATATGAAACTACTTCTGAACACAGAGTTCTTCAATAGTCAAAACACACAGCAAGTTTTAAGCATATTCCATGTTTGTTTAATGTATCCACAATATATGAGGAATGTACTGTTAAAAATGATAAGTCTACATAACTGACCACTTACAATAGTTTTCAATTAGGCCATATTTGTAAACATCATCTCTTTCCTGTTTTCACATCTCGTACAGTTATCTCTCTCTAGACACATTACTTTACTTCATCAAATATTGTTTAATTTTTTATTGTTTTGCTTTTATTTCATTTATTTATTTATTTTGGTGCTGGAGCTTGAACCCAGAGCCTCATACATATGCAGCAAATGCTATAACACTGACCTACACCTGTAACCCCAAACACTAGCACTAAAGTGATGAAGAAGGAACTATATAAAAGTAGAGTCAGATGACAAGGATAAAAGTCATACCAACTGAATATTACTTCATTTAATCTTTTATTCATTCTTTCTCATCGCTCTCTGGTTTTCTCTCTTTCCTCTCCCTCCAAATTCTATACTAGATAGATATAGATCTTTATGGAAAATTAATTAATGGCACCCTAGTACCTAAATATACTAGTATCAACAATGAATATAATTATTTTTGATGCTTTGTGTTTTAAAATTAGTGGAATTTTATAATGTTATTTAAACAAATAGTTTTCAAGGTTGAGTTTGGTTGTATTCTGTTTTATTGATACAGGATTTTGCTGTGTAGTTCAGGCTAGTTTAGAACTCCTAATCCGTCTGCTTCAACCTCTCAGTTATACATGCCTATACCCAAAACTTTATTTTCTCTTCCATAATTCTAGCTTCTTTGAACAAAAAAGAATAAA
>LZPO01116960.1:820640-876549 GCA_001675575.1 Neotoma lepida
CTCTCTCTCTCTTTCACTTAAAATAGTGCCTAGGACATTGGAACCTTTGAACTTTGATGAATTCTTCAAACTATAAGAATGCACTGATGCCAGAAAAACAAAGACTGATAATTCAGAAGTGGATACTGACTTTTCACATTTTCTTTACAGCTTCATCTGCTTCTTTCTTGAGTCGCCATGAGAGGCTCAAAGGACTATATCCCCACTAAAGCAGCTGATCCACAGTTGTCCTGTAACTAGGGAAGCCATGCTTACCTGTCTCCCTGCCTAAACTCTGCTCTCTGAGGGTAAGGGGAGATGCTGCATTTATTTCTAAACCTACAGCCCATAGCATACTATCTAGCACATAGCACAGATCAACTAATAATTGCTAAAATATACTCATAAAAAATATAAAAAAGCCCTATTATAAAAAGGTAGTATTTCAAGGCATTTCCATATATAGACCTAGAAAAGAAACAGTGGGTTCTGAACTTGTCTGTCCCACTACAACATCAATTTGCAAACCTAGTTCTTTAATATCTCCTCCTTCAATGTCTGTCTTCCTTCCCTTTCCCTTATGAACTTTTGTGATAATAATGGCAAAAAAATTAAACTAATCCAGATTCAGATTTGACATCTGTTTACTGAGCACTACTCCTTTACATGTTTTCACAGTAAAACAAAATGTAGAGCATGGTCTGAAATGTGGAGTAAGGATGTAGGAAATTTAAATGTAACTGATAGAATTTGGGCTATATGAACAATTTCTTAGACTTTAACCATTCCTGACAACCACTCCATGGCTTTTTATAGATGTGAAGGCCTAGTTTACCAATAATGTATTTTATGGGAACTTTATTGTTAATTAAAATTACTTATGTTGAGAGCACTCAAAGGTCCTTGGCCAAGCTAACCAACTTCTAAAAACCTGGTGCTGAGTGGGAAAAAAAAATCCCTTAATAGCAGTCAAGGGAACACAATATGCTTGGGTTAAAGTAGAGCACCTGGTGTCCAGAGGCAATTCTTCTGTGTAAATTAATGAAGGAGAAGAGGGAAAGAACAAGATTAAAAGCTTTAGGATGACCTGTGAGAATTTTAACAGGTGGAATACAAAACCACTAATTAAGCACTTATTACGTATAAGTATGTCATCATTAAATTATGCCAAAGATGCAAAGTACATCAATATAATACAAAAAATAGTGTTTTGTAGTCTCATGCCTTGGCCATGAACATATAGTAAACAAAAACAATGCTGATTCTGAAAATAACACGTTCATTGTAAGGCAAAACTGGTCAAATTAAAAATAGCATACAAACACAGTATAAGAAAACTTCTCTCAAAAAATAGATATAATCCTTTAAAAGTCTCCCATTTATGTTGGTTGTTAACTTTTAATCAAACTATGTTTCTCACAAAGGCTATTCCTGATACATTTATACCATTATTTTAAAGTAATGTGTTTATTTATAAATGATATTCACACATATATCAGTGTTTCTGTTTTGCTGTTCCCAATGATTATGTTGACAACTGAACAATCATCAGGGTTTATATGATAAAGGAAAAAATGCTACAACTATTTGTAATATATATTCACTATGAAGATATGTACTCACTGAATATATTCACTCACATTTATTTACCACTTATAAGTTTTTCAATTGATAAAAACTGTATTTACCATGTATAACACACATTGTAAAGTGACTAAATCTAGCTCATTAATATATACTATTTCAAATAATTGTGTGCTGAGAACACTTTTTATTAAACCCTAACATTTTCAATACAATATATTATGAATTATAGTCATTACTTTATACAATAGATCTCTGTAAATTATCCCCCATATCTAACCAACATCTTATAATCCTTTGGCTATCATCTCACTATTCTTCCCCCAACTACATCAACCCCTGTGTTAAAGCTAGTTTTTAATGTCATCTTGTCACAATATAGAGTGTCCTGGAAAGAGGGACTCTAAATTGAAGAATTGACTCAATCAGACTTGCAACCATGTCTGTGAGAAATCGTCTTGACTGATAACTGATATGGGAGGACCCAGACCACTGTGGGCATTGCCATCCCAGAGCAGGTAGTCCCTAGCGATTTAAGAAAACTAGCTGAGCATGAGTCTGGGAGTAAGCCAGTGAACAGTATTCCTCCATAGTTCTAGCCTCCAGCTTCCTGCCCTGACTTCCCTCAGTGATTGACTATTACATAGAAGTATAAACTAAATCAAACCTTTTCCTCTCCATGTTTCTTTGGCTATGATGTTTTTCACCAAAAGAGAAAAGCAAATTAGAACTCTACTATAACCACCATTCTACTCTCTAAATTCTATGACATCAACTTCTTTAGATTCTGTACAATAGTGAGATCATCAATATTTGTTTTTCTATGCCTAGTTTATTTCTTGTTGTACATAATTTTATTTTATATTATGAATTTTTTTTCATTCATTTTACACACCAATCAAAGATCCCCCTCTTCCCTCCTCCCATCCCCCCCAGCCTCCCCTTCCCAACCCCCCTCATTCCCCTCCAACAAGAAGGCAAGGCCTCCCATGGGAAGGCACATTCAGTACAGGCAAGTCCAAGCCCCTCCCCCTGCCTTAAGGTTGTGAGAGGTACCCCATCATAGGTAGTGGGCTCCAAAAAGCCTGCTCATGCACTAGGGATGGATTCTAATCCTACCTCCAGGGGGCCCCCCAAGCAGATCAAACTACACAACTGTCTTGCCATGCAGAGAGCCAAGCCCAGTCACGTGAAGGCTCCATGACCATTGATCCAACTTTCATGAGTTCCTACTAGTTTGGTTTGGTTGTCTCTGCAGGTTTCCCCATTATGATCTTAATGCACTTGCTCACAGAATCCCTCTTCTCTCTCCCCAAACTGGACTCATGGAGCTCTGCCTGGTGCCTGGCTGTGGATCTCTGCATCTGCTTCTATCAACCACTGGAGAAAAGCTCAGTGATGACAGTTAGGGTATTCACTGATCTGATCTCTGGGGCAGACAAACTAAGCCTACAATGTGGTAACTCATCTCATACCTGTTTGAATGGCCATGCTCAAAAAGACAATAGATAACACCTATAGGCAAGGATACGGAAACAAGGGGACTCATTGTGTTGCTGATGGGAATCTAAATTTAGCATTGTCATTATAGAAAATAATATAGTCATCATCAAATAGTAAATAGCATAATCCAGTATTCACTCTACTGGATTTAAACATGTTTTGTTGTCAATATACAAGTATATAATATTTTATGTAGGTGACAATGATATATATGATATGCAACAAATTAAATAATAACACAATATGCTATTTCCTACAAAATATATTTGTTTAATATCTTCCTCCAAAGCCCTATGGAAAAAACAATTCCATTAGGTAAAAAGTAGTACCAACTTAAACATTTGCTTAAATGACATTAATGAATCCAACAAACAAATTCTTCTAAAAAACATCACACATTTAAAGATTTGTTTAAAAGATAATATTCTAGTAAAAATTAGAATTAACATGAAATAATAAAACATAATTATGCAAAGTTTAATAGTTTATATAGTGCCTACAAGTTGTAAATTAATGGGAATCACTATTGCATAGGGTTTCAAGCCTATAAAAGTCATGTGTGCAACTTGGAGGAAAGTAATAGAAATATATTTTTTTAGATGGATTGAGATAGGATATCTGTATGTAGTGCAGGCTAGCTTCTTAACTACAATCCTCCTCCCTCAGCCTCCAGGTTATTGATATTATAGGCGTGCACAATGATACCAGGCAGTACAATCGCTTTACACTGAATAAAATGGGGGGAGCAAGGTCTAAGTAGGTTAAAAAAAATGAGAACTACTTGTATACACAGATATAAGAAGCAAAACAGTCCAATTAGTGCAGAGTCTAAAAGCAAGGTACATGTGGTAGTAGAGGCCCATGAATATTCCCTTTTGGTCCTTTCATTTTATTCTGTAAATTAGGCAACAAAGTCATCAGCAGAGAATTACAGGAAGAGTTCTAATATTTCAGCAGCAAAGATGTGAAAGAGCCACAGGTGTAAGAACAATGGGGTCATTTAAAATGACTCTCTAAAGACATAAAGGCCCATGTGGTGGCTTTGGAAAAGGAATCTGTCTCAGAATTATGAGGGGTATACTGGATAAGAACAGGAAAAGCCTAGAAAATGGGCCGAAGAACAGTTAGCAAGCAATCTTAGTAGCTACAAGAAATAACTATAAGAAGGACTGTCTAAGCAAGGAGGAAAAGCAGCCAGTAGATGAGTAAGGACATAGATTCAACAGCTGAACCAATAGGATTTGACCAGCAACTAAGAGTTAAATAAGAAAAATGGATGGAGTAGAACATAACCCCATACTGCTGAACTTTAAGGAACCTGAATATGGCAAGGGCACTGAACCCAGAAGACACTGTCAATGCTGCAAGAGTACTAGCTAAACCGATTAGCAACTTAAAGCTATAAATATAAGTTTTGAGTGAAACAGAGAAGACTGAAAGAGACAGTGTTATTAAAAAATTATCTCAAATAATGTTTCTGGGTTTGTTGTTACTGTCATCATTTTTGGCAATTAAGTCAGGAAAATGGAATAGGAAACAGAAACAATCGAGTGACTGAGAAACATTAATAAATTTAAGATGGAATAGGGCTTGTTTGACAAAGGAAGGGATGCTACAAATGTTATTGCATTATTTATACAAAATGTATGTTGATGTGTGAGAAGAGAATGTTAAATTAACAAATCATGTTTTGGTATTTCTAAAAGAGATCTGGTCAATGTGAGATGGCCTAATGTTTCATTTACCCTTTTCCAGATATAAAGTGTTTAATAATCCAAGTATTATATTTATTATTTTAGAAATAATTTAGGCCACACAAAAAGAAACATAAGAAACACCCTACAAAATGCAAATTGTATGACTGTTGCTAATATGAGAAAATAGAATTAATTCCTTGGTTCCAATTACCATTTTGTTGTTTATTTCACACTCTGCCTTCCCAACTGTATTTCATATACTCAACAGGCCTTGTAGACTTGGGTGTGCTTTGCTTTGGACCAGCAAGCACACAAATTAGTTAACTGAAAAATTGATTTGGTGTGCCACAAACTACAAAATACTAGAAGACAAAGAGAAATAAATCTGTCCCTGATTTTAGGCACTCTGACTAGACCAGATAGGCATTCTAGCAAATAAATAAATAAACAAACAAATCCAGATATTCTTGGAAATACTTCTGTTTTGTCAACAAGGGTTGGCGCTGTCCTTTATATGACATAAACAGTCCACTACAAACATCCCTATTTAAAATACAGTGCTATGCTAGATACACATAGTTTAAAATGACAATGAAATTAGAGGTTGAACTCACCATCATTTTCTCAAAGAGGTCCAGAACTTCCTTCTCAGACAAATTCAGAGATCGTTCATCATATAATGGCTGAGCTGCTGGAAACTCAGTCATCGCGGCTTGAGAATCAATAGGATGTTGAATAAGAGGTTTTTCTTTTTTGACGGTAGACTTTCTGAAACTTGTAATTCGGTCACGCTGCAGAGAAAAAATAAAAAGCTTTAAGAAAAAGTTCAGGAGCCAGGAACATGAAGAATGGAAGCATCAAAATGGCACTTAGTATAATATATATTATTATTGTCTCTTGACAAAATCGTTATTGTAAGCAGCAAGCTCCAGTTAGAGATTGGACTATTTTGCAACCTTGAAGTCGTTATTAAGCTTCAGAAGTCTGGGAGTGAAAAAGCATGCCTCAAAAGTAAAACTTAGTCACTTGTCATTTCTGTTTTGCACAGGAAGAGACACTTTTGATCAAATTCTTATGGCTGTTTCTGGGAGAATGGGTCTTTGGTGCCAACTTCATACTATGGAAACAGAGAAAGAAAACAGAGATATTGATTGCAAACTCAAAGGGAAATTTAGGGTAATGTTTTTCTTCTGCATACTGCAAAAACTGTAACAAGTATATATGAATAACTGTCAGTGTAGTAGTTGACTAAACTGAATAGCATGGAGTCTGAAGATAGACACAGTGAGTTCAAATCCAAGCTTAAAAAATCAGAATCTTGGAATCAGTCATCAGGAAATTATTTTCTCTCTCACTGTTTCCTCTTTACACTACAGTGTCATTGTGAGAGCCAAATACACTTGCTGTGTGTTGATGCTATTACTTACTGTTATTACTATATTCCTCAACTTTTTCGTTCCCAAATATTTGGCACCAATAGAAAGTGAAAGAAAGCTAAAGCACTCATTCCATTTGCTGGATGGAAATGTAAACAGAAATGTCTTCCTCATCCAAATATTATTCTGTTGAACTCAGTACTTTATGGGTATTTCCTTTAAATCACTGATACCATATACAATCTCTAACAATTAGCCTGCTCTTTCATATCAAGTGAGTCAAGGACTTTTGCTGCATGTCAACAGGCCATTTGATTTGAAAACTACCAAATATTTGACATCAAACATTAGTAATATTCATAAAACTGAAGGCAACTCAGTTTTATTCTGGTGTCTGTTAGGAAGCACATGCAATATCATCAGGTCACACTAAGCAAGCAGACATGTTAGCTATGAGGACAGTAAATATGCACTGCCATGTTACCACAGTCCTTTTAAATAATCTTAAGAATACAAAAACATTACAAACATTACTACAGTTTCTATGTAAAATTTTGTTGACCCTCTAAGAGAACATGTTCTTTATTTTATTGATTGAAATAATGTTTTTTTTAAACCATAACATGTACTTTGAAAAAAGTCTTAAGCAGCTTAGTTAGGATTACAAAAAAATATTTGGGTATATGGTTGCTTACAGAGAGATTATAGAAACCACAATATTTTAGAGCTGGGAAGAAAAATGAAATAGCATCTAAACCAACTCCTTCAATTCACAGAACAAGTGACTCACTTAAACACATGAGTCCCTGGTTCCAATCTCGGTTTTCACATTACAATTATTTCTTTAAAATTATTTGAACTGTATTATTGAATTTTGTTTTAACTCTTTGAGGGCAGCTAAGTTGGTTCAGATAGGTAGTATCTTCACACAACTCAAGAAAAACAATTTTAGTAATCCCAAATAAACTGAGTCAAATTTTACTTAAAGATATGGTGGACATGAAAGCATCTAAATATGCAATTGGCTATTATATTAACATATCTCTTCTCCATTCACTTCCTATCAATTAAAAATACTTATACAGTCCAAGGTTTTGTACTAGTATCGGCATTACTAACATATAGATTTGATATTTCTATGTCCTTCATTTTAATGCAAAAAACACCTTTTATTTCAGTTGTATTTTGGTAAGAAGATGAAGTCAAGCTGATTCCTTTCATCTTCTTAGAGCAGGAACACTGTTGTACATCTATTGTAGATAGGTAACTTCTTGCAGAAAAAAAGTGAGACTGCTTAAAATACTATTCAAGAAAGTTTAGGTGTAAAGTGCATTTAAATATTAGCTTATAACTTTTCATAAGAATTACTACTGCAGTCTGAACTTGAAAGCATGTAAGCTTTTTAAATTCAACAGTGTATATCTGACTAAGATAATGAACTTAATTACTTTTGATTTGTAAATAATTTCCTCTAATATCATTATTTATTTGGCTATCAAAATAAAAAATGTTCATGTTTTCCAGGATCCACATTTATGCAACAAACTTTAAAATATTGTTTTCATATACATTAGAATGATAAAAATATATAATTTAGCTGGGAATTGACCCAACTGTTTATATAAGTTCTTTCTTTTTATCTAGGAAAGTAAGGCACTATGTAGCCCTGGCTAACCTAGAACTCCCTATGTAAACCAAGCTGACCTCCAACTTGCAATAATCCTCTTTTAGCCTCTGGAGTATTAGAATTAAAGATATGCACCATTGTGCCAGGCTACAATTGTTTATGTTAATATGTGAAAAAAGGAGAAATTATTCTATTGGTAGTTATCCTATTCTGTTCTATTTTCTAAACATCCAGTCACTTTGTATGTTGCATATAGCAATGCTTTAATGTCCACTTTTTTAAATGAAAATGTAACATGCATAAGCAATGTAATAACATGCTGCTCACACCACCTTACCACATCATCTGCCAGAGTTTTTATTTGAATGTTCTATTAAAACCAAAAGGAAACAAACAAAAAATACCAGTCAGATAAGAGAAATTCATAGATCAAACAAGACAACAATAACTGAATGAACTGAATGATTCTCATCATTTATCAACTATAAATTGTCATAAAATTACAAAGTTCAACATTCAAATAATACATCCATTAAAAATGAAGAAAATTGCAGGAATTACAAATGAAAGCTTAGTTGAGGGAAGGGATGTCTGTTTGTCTTTAAATGTGGATGCTAAGATCCCCCTTTCACATCTGGCTCAGACAGTACAACAGTGTTCAAATATGACAAATGAATCAGTGAAATTATGTTCCTTTACAGTCTTTGAAAAAGTTTGGTAATGAATATTATTTTAAAGATGATTAGATTAAAATAAAAAATAACAGTAGCAATGTTACATATAGCCACCATTACCTAATGAGTAAAATGTTAAAATATAATGAAACTAACAATTCAATAAACTTCAGGATTCAAAAAGTATTTCAAAATCTTACAATAGCATACAGTCATTATGAATTCTAGATCTCACCATATAAGTATAGCCACACATCACTTCATGATGATGATATGTTTCTAGAAATGCGCAATAAGTGACTTCATCATTAGGTAAACATCACAGAGCATACTCAAGCAAACCAGGATGTCATTAGATGATATACTATTACAGGACCACCATCATATGTGCAGTCCCATCTCTGGCTCAGACTCCTCATGTAGCACATGACAGTACACTGAAAAGTCATTTAGGACACAGATTTCTAACCATTCCACAATGGTTAGAAATTGAATTTAGCCTTTCTGACTTGTTTCATAATCTTGTTTCTTACAGAAGAAGCTGAATAAAGTATATTTAACATGGTTGTGGATGTTGGCATGTATTTTTACTAAGTAAAATACAGTGCTTTCACTGCAGAGAATTCCATTGTGAGTTTTCAATAAGTCAAAACTGCTTGGTCTCAAAATCTCAGGAAATTGCCTACAATTACCACTATCCTCTCTGTGCTATTAAAGATAACCCTTCCCTAGAACAGCTGTGGCAAATGTACTAATGCATGCATAGATCTTTTTGTATTTTGAATTCTTTGATTCCCTCAGGAATTTAAACTTCTAATCCCTGTACTAAATCATCATAAACCACAACCAATCTTTATTGCCTTGGAAAAAGAAAAGAGGGGCTTGGAAGATGGCTTAGAAGGTCAAGTACTCACTGAACAAATGTGGAAACCTGACATTGAAATCCACACTAAGCCAGGTGCAGCACTGTGCATCTATAATCCCAGTACTCTAGCAATAAAATGACAGGAGAACCCATGAGAGGTAGTCGGCCAACTAACCGTGCAGCAAGGAACAACAAAGAGGCCCTGTCTCAAACAAAAGAAAGAAGTGAGGACCTAGAAACACCCAAAGTTGTCCTCTGACCTCCATTCATGCATGAACATGCTCTGGAATGTATGTATATACACACACACACACACACACACACACAAAACATACACACAGAGGCACATGCACATGCCCACATACACATACACATTTATGCGCCCACACAGACACACGAATGTGCCCACACAATATATACACACCCACCTACATGCATGTGGTCCCCTACACACATAAATGTATCATACACAAGCACAAAAGATAAAAATGGGGATTATTTATATCAAAACTAAAGCAATCTTTAAAAGATTAATTCACCCTAGAACTTTCCCCACCAACTATTTTCTCTTGAGTTTCTGTGGTGGGTTACAGAAAACTTCCATGTACAGTGATAGACTTGATTTCTTGTAAAGTACAATTACAGACCTGAAGTGACCCTGCTAACATCTGACATGAGCCTGTCCACCTGGGTTTCTGAGATAGATTACATAACTCTTTAAACAACTTCTGCTTTCCTTTTCTTCCATTCCTTCGGGGTTGTAAAGTTATGATTAGGAACATCTATATCACCAAAGCAAGAATATAAATTAGAAGGAAACTGATTTGCTTTAGTCAAATTCCCTGAGTTAAGGTACATGTATGTCAGAAATGCTTCAAATCTGTATCTCAATTGAACACATGCTGACAATTTAATCAGTGGAGACAAACACAAGAAAAATAGAAATGCTAGCTATCTTTTCACTTGGTTTTACAGGAAGAATCTTCTCACAATTCTCTATTTCTGAATTGATGTTCTTTTTGTTCACAATAAGCCACATAATATGAACAGTTGGGTAGAATTTAAGATAAACTGAGCAAAAAATCTCATTTTACAAATAAAAGTGTACTATTTATGGTAATGGTACTGCTACATTCCATTTGTCTATGCTTAAGACTTCTATATTACATCAGTCTTCATTTCCAATAGCCTAAAGACTAACTGTTCAGTAACCACACACACACACACACACACACACACACACCCCAACCTCTGCCTCAAGCTACCATCAGCTCTTACCCAGATTTCCTCAGTAACCTCCTCTCTTGTCTCCCTTATTCTAGCTTTGTTCTCTGACATTGAGTTTTGAAAAAGGCAAAGTTACACTGTGAAACCCAAAGTCATGTCACTCCCCAGCTCAAACCTGCAATGACTCTATTTTCCCATCTAAAGCAACTCAGAGTCATTACAATGACTACAAGACCCCTGACCTCATTTCTTACTGCTTCCCCTTCATTCAACTAGCTCCATTCACACTAACCACCTCACTGCTCCCAAGAAAAGCAATCACCCACAAGAATTCACTCTTCGCTCTGCCTGCAACACTCATTTCTGTTATCTGTACAACTTGCTCCTTAATCTCCCTAGTAATGTTTTTTGTCAGTAAGGCCGACTCTAGTAATACTCTTCTAGTAATAATGTGGGCCTAATCTCCACATTCCCTGATTTTTCTTTCTTTCTTCCAATAAAATTTAATATACCAATCTATTGCTATTCATTGTGTGTTGGCTTTTGCTTTGTTTTCCCTAGTGCTGGGGATGTAACCCATGGCCTTGTACATGTTAAGCAATCGTTCTTTCACTGAGCTTCAACCCCAACCATTTACTATCTGTTCTGCTCACTATAATATGAGCTGTATAAGGATAGGGTTTCTTTTCTGTCTGGTTTGGAGCTGTGCTTCTGATGCCTAAAACAATGTTTGGTACACTAAGGCTCAATAATGATTATGAATGACCCTCATACTCCCTTTCATAAATATTTAATGCCTCTTGGTACTGTAAGGACTAATAACCCAAAGGTATTCAAGCTCTGTATGACTTGGCCCAGGCCACCTTCTACTTCTTCCCTCTTGACCCTTGTACTACATAAAACAAAAACTGAAATCTTTTACCTAGTGCATGTCCTATGATGTCCTGTTTGTAGCTTTGCAGATCCCTTATCCTGGAATGTTTATTTTAGAAGGTATATTTCTATTTCTAGAGCAAACCAAATGTGGAACCCTGGTTGAAAATAAAACTGGATAATGACTGCGCTCTATTTTATTCTTGAAGAATTTTTCCCTAATACTTATTTTCAAGAATGATAGAGCACCCCAAGACACAAAGCAAATTATATACACATAAAAAATTATCCCAATTACTTATGATAGAGAGCCATAAAGAAAAACACTCTGCTCTTGATTTCTTGATTTCTAAATTTTATTCCACTACAGAACATACATTCTATATAAATGTGAACATTTACTGTAATGTGGCTATTTTCTAATACGTTTCTCTCGCTAAAATACTTGCTTTCAGGAGCTAGAGAAATGGCTCAGCAGTTAAGAGCACATACTACCTTTGTAGAAGATCCATGTTCAGTACCTAGCACCCACATAAGGTGGCTCATAACCCCCTACAACTCCAGCTCCAGAAGACCCAACACCTTTTCTGATGCTGCAGGCACCTGCACATACATTAGACACCCACATAAACACATACCTACATATGTACATAAAAATATTTATAATTTTGATTTCACAAATACCATATTTCATAAATATGATATTTAAAACCTTTCTTTAAAATTATTTGAGAGAAAAGAAATAACCATGGTGTGCTGAAAAGGAAAACCTCTAGCAGAAACAAAGAGACTAAGTTTCAGAAATTGTGACTTTTAGCCATTGTATACTAAAAATCTACTGAAATCATAGTATAAGTCACAATTAAATGATCATCAATAGAAAATAAATGCTTTCTGCAACATGACTGAATGTCAGTCAAAAAGAAATGCACAAAAGCAATCCATTACAGTAACAAAATGACACCAAACAGGAAGTTCAAAGAACTGTAAAGAGCTGCTTTGGGGAAAGATTAAACCAATCACCTTCATATGAAGTGATCTTTAAAGCACATTTCAAAATGACTGTATTAAAGTACACTTTCATACAACCGGGCATGGTGGTGCACACCTTTAATCCCAGTACTGGGGAGGCAGAAGCAGGCGGATCTCTGAGGTTGAGGCCAGCCTGGGCTACATAGCAGAGTTCTAGGATGTCCAGGGCTACATAATGAAACCCTGTCTGCATTATAGCACAGTGGTTGAGCAGTCACCAAACATGTTTGAGAGACTATGAGTTAGGCCCTCAGCACAGAAAAACAGTATTTTAAAATAGATAGATAAACATCATTTCATTTCTAAATGTTCTTTTAGGAAAAATTCTCAAATCATTTCTGAATTTAATTTATATAGATATAAATATCTTTCCCTTAAACCACATGGAAGTAAACATGGATCTTACTACTTTGTACAAACTATAGAGTTATACATATATATGGACTTAAAAAAAATAAAAAACCAAAAGATAAAAATGACCCCCAAAATTGGAATCATAGCCTTGAATTAAAAGCACTGATTAAACTCATTTTGGTAAGTTTTTGTTATGCAAATCTAATGATAATGGTCATTATAGTGGGGGTATATTACATCAATAAGTATAGTGACCATATATTTTCATTAAATTCAACTCTGAAGAAGCAATCAAACTATGCATTAGTCAAGCAATCAGAGTTTATTAACTTCATTTATGATGAGCTATATTAAATATAACAGTGCAGTATTATATAGTATTATTTAATTATAAAAGTATTGCTCTAGAGTCTCAACCCCTTAAGAATAAGAGAAATGGTGGACTTACTTATAAACTCTAATGTTGAAGTTCTGATTGCAATGCAAAAGATCATTATTGCAAGAAAATTAAGTTTTAATTTTCTCAATCAGGCAGAAATTAACAAAAGCAGCAAGATGTAAAGAGTCAACTCTCTCATGGCTAATGTTACATGGAAATACAATACTTTATAAACATTGTGCAATTAGTCTAGCACCACAAAAATTGGACAACTAAATTGGATGTAATTCAAAAGTCTCATCGTCAACTCAAAAACTCAATCACTATATTTGACAACTTTCTTCGCTTTTAAAGAAAATCAATAAGTTGGCCATTACAACAAAGATGAACGGTCAATTATTCACCCAGCTTTAAGTATCTTGCTCTCCAAAAGGGCCAGGGCAATGGGACACAGAAAGACACATTCAAATCAATATAACAAATATTTGAGCATCTACTATATAGGTTCTAGTTTCGTTAGAGATCAGAGGATTGAAAGAACAATCACCAAAAAACGGGGAAAGGGAGAGTGCTGTGGGAGTTCCGATGAAGCAGTACCTTTCCAAGTTAGAAAGACCTTGACGAAGGGGGGCAAGGCAGTCAATACCCACCAGCCAGGATTGGATTCCTCTACATAGCATGAAGCTACAAAACACCTACCTATTCAGATTGGTAGCAGTCATACTGGGAAGCAGAGCTGTCTTCCAACTTTTAAGATTTTATATTCTGAACTTTCAAAACTAGCAAGACCAATCAAAAATAATTCCAAGTCATTTGAATACCTAGTAATCAAAATCAACATTCTAAGCAATTGCTGAGATTCCTCATAGAAATTTTGTGTTAGTTTAGTAGTTCTCTGTTCTATTTATTTCACCAAGAAAATTATCTATAATCTGATATTTAGAAGCAAGCTCAATGTATAAGTTTACTTCTAGGATAACAGGAGAACAAATTTTAGCTTTCAAGATCATGGAAATATTTACTACCTGTATTTAAAATTACCCTCAATCATTCTTTCATCTCCTTTCTAACATAAGGGTCATTTTCCAACAGGAACAAATCATCTTAGGCAATATTGTCCTCCATCACAATTAGCATTTATGAATAGATGCTAGATGAACTAGCAGCATGCTAAGCACTGCAAATTTAAAGAGACATGGCCCTGCTTTCAAAGGCCAAAACCCTAGCAGATGAGAAGATGAACTTATTGACATTAAGCTCCAATTATCCTCCTTACTTTGCTGGTTAACATCTTTAACCATTCATATCATCATTTAAGTAGAAACATATGTTTATATTTTTGTAACATTAAGCACACCATCTCAGAAATACTGTCAAGTTGAAGCCTCAAATTTTAAGCTGCCAGAGTTTTTGCTACTACAAATCAAAATTCTTTCTGCCATTGTTCTGACAAAAAACATTCCTTCTGGGATCTTCTTCTAAAGCTGTTCTTTCGATGTAAAAGAATAAAATATTTATATACAAGAGATCAAATATAACATCAAAGTCCAGGGCTTCAGTTTTCTTCATGAAGCAATTGACTGGTATTATATTAAATTAGTTTTGTTAGTCTGCCCTAACAATATATGAACTCAATATGAAATGAAATGTGCCACCATAAACTTGAACATCAGGACAGTCAACTATGATATGGGAATCCAAAAGTCTCTTCCATGTGATAAGCATGATCCACCTCAGGACATGCTCAGGAAATGTATGCTGGCTACTTAGGTGTTCAACAAAAGTTCCTAATAATGAATTAGTTAAATCTACTTAGTATCTGAATTAAGCAAAACAACTGCAGTAATAATTAAGCTTTTTATAGTAAGAGCTTCTTCTATAGGCACAGAAATCACATTTGTTTGCTATGTACTAAATCATCTGAGATAGTAGGAAGAATTGGACATGAAAGTTTTTCCTTCTTGGACTATGAATTAAAAAAAACAGGAATAGAAAATCTAGCCTTACATAACTACAGATATTTCAATATTTGAATGCAGTAATTAGTGCATTAGATTACACTTGGATCAAGAATTAGCCAAATGGAGATTGATGTTTAATAAATAAAATTTTACCTTCTCTGTTAACAAATGGATGAATGAATTGAGCAAACATTAAGCAAGTACCCACTATTAAACAACCAGTACTTTATGGTATATAAAAGTATAAGACATGATTCCTCCCTTAAGGCATGTGCAATCTAACCAGCAGTGAAAACTAACCACATAAAAACAAGTCAATAATGAAATACTAAGCTCTAAGGTCTGCACCTTTTCCTCCTCTACCACATAGTCCTCTATTATCAAGACAGCATTGCTGGTTATCTGTAAGACCTTGTTTACTATTTACATGTTGTATTTTACTTACTAGAAAACAAGTCCCCTCCCAGCAGAGATTTTGAGGGTCTCATTAGTTCTCTAATCATTAACACTTTGAACAACGACTGTTCAAATATTTGGTGGATAAATTCTTTTAAGTACAAAAAAAAATTCAGGGAAGAAATGGTTTAACTATTTCTGAAGTGGAACTTTGGTTGAGAAACTTTGCTAAGAAATGCACACTAATCCCTGGATAGGAACAGCCATTAAGAGGGAGAGAAGGAAGGAAGTCAGACAGAGGAGGCAGCACTCTCCTTCAGGGAAGTTGGGAGAACTGGCCTTAGGAAACAAAAGGTTTAAGAGGAAGGGCATTAGATTTTCAAGATGCAGTCTATAGTCAGATTAGAGTCACTCCTGAAAACCACAGGGGTATTCTTCACAACATTTGCTAACCACTGGGGGTACTGAGGACTTCCTGATTCACAGAAGGGCATGGGGGGGGGGTGCTATGTAATGTTTTTAGAAAGCTGATTTTGGATAGCATGGATCCACAATCTTCTCTAGAACTATTGAAGCCAGATCTGTTTTGGAATTCCAAATAATTCAAGTTTGAGAAACATGGTTACATGTACAACAAATAACAAAACATATCCAGGAAGACCCACAGTAGCATGCTAAATTGCATTCGGGTTCAGTAATAAAACAAGGATGTTGTACCAAATGAGCTAAATCAAGTCTACACACAGAGTTTACAGGTTTTATAAATTCAGAAAATGGTTGTGGCCCCATGATATTCATGACTGACTGAAGAAAGACTCCTAAGCTCAGGAGAAACTTGTGATAGTTAGCAAGTTTGGTCTTCTCTATGTATGTAACAGCAATCCTCTAATGAGTGTTTATTAGGTGCTAGGCACTGTAGTAAGAGCCTTATATATGTGGTGTCATTTAAAACCCCACAATAATTCTATGGAGGAGAATTATTATTCAATTTTGCATTAGCATTTTTAATTAGCATTTAAGCCATATGATTAAGATCCCAGGCTTTGAAACTTCTATCTCATTCCGAAGTCTTTGGTAAACAGTATGTGTCAGTTTAACACTCCTGGTTAAGGCTTGAGCTTGTTTGTGAGTCTTGGCCTTTCCTTGGCCACTTAAGTGACCATGGTTGCTGACCTCCCCCTTTTGTAATTATCAGATTCCAATTACTTGTTATTGCCTTCCTTGCTATATTGGAAATGCAAAGTGGTCAGGACTAAAAATCTCTCCTCCACTTCTCTGCCTATATATCAGTCTCTACCCAGATCTTTCTCCTCTCCTTTTTGTGTTCTTTATTGCTGTCACTGTTTGCATCGTCTTTCTGTGCAGCTGAAGCTAGCCTCAAACTGTCAATCCCCCTGCCTCACTCTCCCCAATTGTGGATTTTCAAGCATGCACAACCACACCCAAACTCAGGACTAGGTGTCATCATTCTTTGTTCCTACCACATCCTTGGGGATTTTACACAGTGTCTAGCATAGAGTGAGCATTCAGCTTTGTAATGATTGATGGAACTGGGGCTGGGAGAAGGAGGAGTGACAGAAAAAGAGATCCAATTGTTATGATAAGAGCTCAGATTAGGTGGTAGCAATCGGAACAGAGAAAGCTGTTAGTATATGTAATTTTGTTTAAAATTACCCTTGTTATTGAAGCAATGTACCCAGACATATGATTGTTGTTTGTATTAAATAGAGTAATTTAAATATATGCTGTTGTGATTACTATCTTTACACCACACAAATAACCTCTAAATGGCTATGATTACTACTACTAGATACTTCACCTTATGATGACTGCCATGTATCTACTTCAAGCATCTTTGATAAATAACCACATCATTTAGTTTTCTGATGTGGCTGAAAAATTAATCTGACAAAACAAAATGATTCACTCCTTTAAAAAGCTTCAAGAACATAAATTGCCTAAAACTGAAAATTACACCTGAATTTTGAGTATGTTATTATTAAACCTAATTTTATAGGAAAAATGCATAAAATTCAACCTACAATTAAGTTAATGTCATTACCAGTACTTTTAGCTGATATTTCTCAATTTCCTAACAATCCACAATTCAGGAATGAGTCAAATATAAAAGTTTGTTTGTTTAGCGCAGGTTTTTAGCTCTTGGGAAACACGAATTCATAGGTTTCCATCTAAAAGCAAACAGCTTTGGTCCCAAGAAAGTCAGGAAGATTTTTTCAGACTCACACAAAAATTAAAAAAAAAAAAACCAACCTCAGAACAATACATTGACAAATATTTTAAAACTGAGAAGCTTCAGGAGAACATGATGATATGGTAGCCAAAACTAATTCAACTTTTGGAAGGTTTACCAAAGGTTTTGAAAGAACTCAGTATTTTCAAAATGTACAAAAATGCTTCAAACTTGATTCTTCTCAGGACAGGCTTCCGAGTCTTTGCTCAATGGTGGTAGCTCTGTTAAACACATTTGTCTAACACCAAGTCTCAGTTCTGCATTTATTTTCAGTTTTTAACTCACTTTTAATTTGCTTAAGGCATTCAGTTTTGAACTACCAAGAGAAACTATCAAACTAATAAACAGAGAACACCAAAAATATCACTTACACTACTATGATTTACACAATTCCATCATAAAGAATTAACAGGTGGTTTTCATTTTGGACATGATATTATATTAGGCAAACAACAACTGAATTAGTGTTTACCCATACAGGCCATAAATTTCTTCTACACTTGTATTTGTCGAAATGAACTCTTCACAAATTTGGATAACTTTGCATATGGAAAGATAACAACAGCTAACAAGCAGCAACTATGCCACTGTATCATTACAAAATAAAAAGCAATGAATGACCTGCACACCCCTTTGTCTGAAAAACTTCAGAACTAAAGTGATAACACTTGCACATTTACGGAACAAAGCAAATGACTCAAGTAGTTTTAATGTTGTGAGTCACTTAAGTGCTTTAGTGCAAAGACTTTCAGGCTGAAAACATACCACTTTTCTTCCTTTTCCCCTAGACTTTAGGACAACAGTGATGTTTATCAATATATTGATCACAGTTTGTATAAAGCCAGAAAATATGAAAATGCTATTAACCTCTTCTATAATTTTCAGGTTTTACTGATACCAACAAAGAATTTCAACCAGTAAAAGTAACCTCTTTCACAGAGACATGTATCATATATTTGCACCTAGCACTTCAGCCACATTAAACTTGCTAACAGTTCATTCGTTCCTTCCCTCCCTCCCACTCTCTCTCTCTCTCTCTCTCTCTCTCTCTCTCTCTCTCTCTCTCTCTCTCTCTCTCTCTCTCTCTCTCTCTCTCTCTCTCTCATTTTGTGTGTGTGTGTGTGTGACCTTTTTTAATACAAGAGAAAGTCTAACTTCTCCAGGATAAATTTGAGAAGTTCCAAACTTATTTTAATAGCTTCTGTAGACTTTCCTACTTTTTTCAATGCTGAATAATTTGGATTGATAACAGTTTGTTCAATTAGAAATTAGAAGGTTGAATTTACATGTCATATAACTGACAGAATAATTTACAGTCAGTGTCCTGAAAGAAAAATATAAATGTGTTTCAACATTAAAGAATTTCTCTTGTTGTGTTATCATGAGTTTTGGCCCCAAATTAACATGCCTGCAGGACAGTGGTAGCCAAGAATTTTACAAAATGCCTAAACTGACTTCTCACCATTAAAATTCTATTTTCTAATAGTGTTAAGCTTATTCTATATAAAATGACTCATTTAATAGCCATAATCAATACTACAGAAATCTTCAACATACATGGGCTGTTTATAACCCTGAGATGTGCAGCTAGTTCTATCACTGTATTTTCCTACAGAACCAAAGTTCTTAAATGATGGTTAAATTCATAGGTCAACTTAGTGTTCATGTGTATGTGCACACAAACACACACACCTATAATACACCTGCAGACTCATGACCGAAGGAGGTCCAACTATGGACCTCTTTTAGAACATTTTCTGTGGAAAACAAACAAATGGACTCAGCTTGTAAAAATGCTTTTCTTCCCTACAAGCAAGGTTGGCTACACTAGCAGTAGTCTACAAGGAGACAAAGAAAAACAACTGACCACTTATTCAGTGCAAGTGTTCAGAGAGTGAATGGAAGAAGACACATTCCAAATCCAGGCCCTTGAGTACCTGAAATGAGAAACAGGGGGCAATGCACCCCTTCTATTAAAAGAAAATATCCTGGGATCTAAATGCCTGTATCAGAACAGCCTTAAGAGTACTTAGAGTGAATACCTTCAAGAGTTTAAGTATAAATTTGATCCACCAAGTTGAAATGCCACTGCATTTACAGATATCCATTGAACTTGTAAGATCTCAAATTTCATAAACTACATACAAGCACACTTCTACCTGAACTTTAAATGGTGACCAATTATCTTAGGAAAATACTAGAATGTATTCTTCCCATTTTAATACTGTAATTGAGTACTAAGTTAGGCACTTTCTTTTCATATGAAATGCAGAAATGAGAGTGTGTGTAGACCCAAAGCTACAGACACTACCCACTTGGAACATGCAACTTAGATTTTGAAGAAGTAGCAGTTTCTTAAAAATTTAAGAAGCATGGTGTCAATCACCAGTAGCTGACAAGAAGGACGAGTGCTTTTGTGAACTACAGCATGCTTTAAGGAGGCAGTAAATAAGACAAAACACACCTTTTATTACCCCCAACACCTTAGTTCACATTTGTTTACAGTATTTATTAGAGTATATAATTTCCAGTTACATAGGGATTTTCAGTTAGAACTGACTCTTATACTTTGGAATATGCTCCATAAGTGGATTAAACATGGCCCTCCCTGTATATTGGTTAGTGATGACACATTTCCTCTAAAGTACATAACTGCATACTTAAGGTTCTTTATCAATTGTTTTATGTGTCTTACACACAAAACAATAGTTAGCCATTTAGACCTTGCCTAGTTTGCTTACTGCCCAGTTTCAATGCAAGAAGTCAAATAAATACAGTGGAGAATAGAAGAACACTGGGGAGCAAAGGAAGAGAAGCAAGGAGATGTAGGGAGGAGCAAAAGAAAAAGTATACAAGAGAGGATGAAGAAAGGGAGCGACTGAACGAATGAGAATCTCTGTAGTTATCAAATTCTGAAGGGCAATAACTAGCAGGAAATGCTATTGATTTTTAATTTCTATGCTGAAATGGGAGGAAAAGAAGAAAAGTTAGTTAGACCTAAAGAAGTAATCAGCAGTATGAGTACTACTAACTAAGAATCACTAAGTACTGCATACCAGGTATTGTTCTTAGGGCTTTAATTTAATTCCTACAATAAATCTGTAATGTAGGGACTACCTATATTTGTGATTAGTAAACATAGGCATACAGAAGTTAAATCAAACAACTTTGTGTGACATTCCCTGGCCTGTATGCAACTGTGCCAGCCAAAAACACACCATCACAAATTGAATAGCAAATACCATCCTATGGGGTATGGTACAATTCGTCACTGCACATGTGGACACACAGAGGCACCCGGATATAGTTACTAGTTTCCTTGCTTAGAAGGAAGCTAATGTAAGTTCCCACCCTAATGTCTTACAACATTTACATAGCTACTTTCAGAATTGAAGCAAGGACTAAAGAGCACAAAGGTCACATGGCTCGAAGACTACTTGCGATGAACTTAGCTTGTGTAAAAAGGCTGTTGGTTTTATTTTCTGACACAGACCTTTCCAGGTGTTTACTAGTCAGCACTTGACTAGCCTACTGTAAACCACAGAGTAGTAAGCAGTAAGTACATGCTCATGAGCATTTCAGAAGATTCTTTCCCTACTTCCACGAAAAATACAGACGAAAAATGTTGTGAAATAAATGCTAATGATCTCTGTAAGGAAGATGAATTTTTAGTTTGGATTTACATTAAAAATATTTATTGTATTTATTTAAATTGCATGACAAGAAAATTACATTAGACATAATAAATCTTAAAACAAAAATTAAAAATCTTCCCAGTTTCTGCTGTTATCTACCTAAATTTAGTTCCAGCGACATACAAAGTAAAGTATATTAACTTCATCTCTCAAGGATTTGACAATTTCAACATAAACTCTGGAGCCAGTCAATAAGGAAGCCTAACTTTATTTGATAGAAACTCCCCTCAGAACTCCATCAAGAACATAAAACCATAAACATAATGGCCGTGCTAAGTGAAATGGGGGCAGGGTTGAAACCACAGTAACGGTCTTTGGATAACTAGACAAGAAGTAAAAGCCTTGGAGACCACTAAGGATCAACCCTTTCCTCAGAATTACCTCTGGGCCCCACATCCCACATCCCTGCTTGCACACTAATTTTAAGAAAGGGAAGCACCAGGCATTGTAGCCCATGCCTTTAGTCCCAGCACTCAGAAGGCAGAGGCAGGTGGATCTCTGTGAGTTCAGGCCGAAATTGCTCTACAAAGGAGTTCCAGGCCAGCCAGGGCAACACAGAGAATCCCTGTCTCAAAACAAAACAAAAACAAAAACAAAAAAAGAAAGAAAAAGAAAGGGAAGCATCACAATTGCCCCTCCTTAAGATTTAAAGTACCAAATGGAAGATAGCGTTAGCTGGGGTTTAATGAGGTACTTATAGGGAAAGCTAGCAGGGCATGGCTACAATTTATGGATTAATTTTTTCTCTTTATCTTCAAAGCACTCTGTTACATGTTTTAAAAAACATGAGGAAGATGGGCATGGTGGCACATGCCTTTAATCCCAGCACCTGAGAGGTAGAGGCAGGTGGCATATCTCTCTGAGTTCTAATAGAGGGCAGCCTGATCTAAACAGTGAGTTCCAGTACAGCCAAANCTAAGAACCTGAGATCTGAGTTCTAGCTGATATTGAGTGGAGATATGACATTCTTTTGTGGGGGGTTGGTTTTGGTTTTTTGGCTTTTTGGGTTCTTGAGACATTCTAAACTAGCCAAACCATTTAAGATTACAAAGACACTCTAGTCACTTCCCATAAGAGTTAATCCAACTTGACCTTCAATCATCTGGCCAGGAAAGCACTCCCCTGAAGAAATGTAAATAAGATGGAAGAAATAACTATGGGATTAATAGGATATGTACTTATACACCCTAGACATCTCTACATCCTGGTGATGCTTGCAGACCCGGATTGCTAACCCACTTACTTTTCTGAGTTCTAATAGGAAGAGTGTAACTTTCCTTTAACCCTGTATCTCTTTGGATACAAACACAAATCCTAAGGCTACTATTTATCTTGATGCTCTACTCTGCCTGTTTTTCTCTCTGTCTCTGTCTTTCTCTGTGTCTCTGTCTTTCTCTGTCTCTGTGTCTCTTTCTCTCTCTCTGCCTCCCCGCCCCCCATTCTCTCTGAAGACTCCCACTTGCTATTCAGTTGCTTAGAGATCTTCATTGTCCACTTTTTTTCTGAGTTCTAGATCAAAAGTCTAACTTTTCCTTTCACCCCTTTCTAGTTTTTCTTTGCATACTGGCCCAAATCCTAAACCTGCTTCTCCTCATACCTTGGTAATCCATACTCTTCCTCCAAAAGACCTTCTCCCTCACCCCATGCAGCTGCTCACATCCTGTCCTGATGTTTTCTTCAGATGCTAATAAACTGATCCTAGCTCCTCCTTCTGGATTCTTTATTAAAGTCTTTTTATCAATCTGACCAAGAACCCATAAAAGGAAATCTGTAACAAAATGAAGTAATCTGTGTAAATTTAAAAAACTAAAATGCCTTCTACTGTCTACAAACTATATGGTTTAAACCTTATAGAGTTTCAACAGGGAAAATACTGAAACTGAAAACAAATCAGAAAGGATTACTTCAGAAATAGCCATCTGTAACTGAGTAGTTCATTGCAAGTTCTCAGGAAGTACATTAACCAGGAGTAAAACCTGTCAAACTGATAGGAAGTTTTCTGCCAAAATCCATGTGGATGTGACCCATCCAGCATAAACATAACATTTCCTCTTACTGAACAGTGATTTGGATTTTCTTCTGCCTTCTTGTCTCACAGCCAGCATGATGAATGAGAATGTTCTAGCTTAAAGCCACACAGTCAACATAATCTAAGCAAATTGAAGTATGTTTGAAAGTCTTAGAGTTTTAGATGGGTTTTTTTTAATGATCAATTATGAAAACATCTCAAACATTATAGAGTACAGCAAAAACATGCTTACTAAAGAGGATAAATTAGAAATTTCCTGTCAGGGCTGATGTTCTGTTTTTGTGCTATGCAGTAATCCCACTTCATCTGTACTTTTGCTTCCAGAGTTTCTGCTCAACTGCAGGCCCAAAACGTTAACATTTGCTTTGACTCTTTCAAGAAAGAATACATTCACATAGCTAATATTGTAGTATGCTGTTAGAATTATTCTATTTTATTATTAGTTAATCTTACTGTACCTAATCTGTTGTTTTTTTTAATATGTATGATTGTTTTGACTGAAAGTATATCTGTGCACATCATGTGTAAACCTGGTGTTGGATCTTGGAACTAGTGCTCCAGATGACTGAATAACCACATGGGTGCTGGGATTTGAAATGTTCTTAACCACCAAGCCATCTCTCCAGCCCCTACTGAATTTAATCTGTAAATCAAACTTTCTCACAATTAAATATGTAGGAGAAAAATTCTGTGTGTGTGTGTGTGTGTGTGCGCGTGTGTGTGTGTGTGTGTGTGTGTGTGTGTGGTGTATGTGTGGTGTGTGTGTGTATGTGTGTGTATGTGGTGTGTGTGTGTGTCACCACTATCTGTTGCTTCAGGTATTTAATGGAAGCCTTGAAATGTGTTCCTTGTGCGTAATGAAACTAAAGACTGATATGCAAACCCAGAAGGAATTATTTTACAAAAGAGAGTTTTGCAATCAACAAATACCAAGGAATAGATACTATCATATGACCCAGGGGAGAGCAATTTGGAAGAAAAAATATTTTGAAAACTGGGAGAAGATACATGTATACAGTTTGTATGAATAAACCCAAGTTTGGTAAAGAAAACAATTGCCAAGTATCTACTGAGCAAAATAAGGGGAGACTGCCACATAGCCTGTATGAGCTTTGTTGAGCTGCCAATTTTCAGGGGAATCCCAAAGATTATGCTGGAGTCTAAGCAGGAATGTTAGAAGGGCTTGGTCAACCTTTAGCACAGGTGCCTCAAGTGTAGAAGTAGAATGGTAAAAATCTCAATTAGTTCAATTAGTTACATCAACCAGTTCAATTAGTTACATCAACCAGTTCAATTAGTTACATCAAACAGGTTGTTTAAAAGCCAAGTCTCTAACTTCTAGTTCTATAGGTTTTACCATATAAAAACAACTAACACCCATTCTCAAAATAAAAATATGTAAAACAAGCGTATTTTTTTCAAAAATTTTATTACATTCTATTTATTCTGTATGTCTACTTATGCCTGTATGTGTGGGGGCACATGCTTGCCAAGGTAAATGTGTGGAGGTCAAAGAAAAACCTGCAGCACCAGGTTTTCTCCTTCTACCATGTGGGTCCTGGGTATTGAACTCATGCTTCCTGGGGATTGTTCATGCTTGGCAACAATAGCCTTTATACACCAATCCACCTCTCCTGGCCCAGAAGGAAATATTCAAGAAATGGTTCCCCACCTAATGGACAATAGGCACCAAAGGATAGTGATCTTTAAAAGATAATACACACAACAGTACTAGAAAATAAGGGGGCCATGCAGACAAAACAAAACAACCCACAGAATTGTAGGAAATCTACCCTGGCCACTCAGCAGCACACTATTGGCACATGTATACAAGGGAACAACCTATGAATATGAAAATTATAGGAACCAAAAAACATCCAGCACTCAACAAGGAAAAATACACAAAATCTGGCATCCATTTAAAGATTGTCAGTCCAATCTGTGCGGTAGCTCATATCTGCAATTCAAATTCTAGGGAGACAAGTCAGAAGATTGCCACAAGTTCAAGGCCAGCCTGAGCTACACAGCAAGATCCTGTCTCAAAACCGTCAAAAACAGCAGGGTGTGGAAGCACAAGCCTGATGAGAGAGCCCACCCCAGCTAGCTCAGTCAGTAGAGCATGGGACTCTTAATCCCAGGGTCACGGATTCGTGTCCCACATTGGGCTCCACTTGATGGGAGAGCCCACAGAGGTAGGGGTGTGTTGTGTAAATTTATTAAGGGGTGCAGTGGGTAAACAGACTCACTAATACAGAACAAGGAAGATACCACAGCCCCTTCTGCCCCAGCGGGAAGGGGACCAACTGCAAGCTGCTTCACACTGCTTGACTCGGTCTGGACCACCCAAGAGAGAACGAGCATGCCCCCTCCTTAGTTTTAACCAGTCACATACCCAGAAAGGGCCACGCCCATTGAGTCAGAGAGCATAAAGGCGGAATGGAATGATTTCCCACAACACAAGCCTTAAATCCTATACTGTTAAACAGAAAAAGTCAGTTTGGATAGCCTGGTCTACATAGTGAGTTCCAGGCTAACCAGAACTACATAGTGAGAACCTGTCACAGAAAAAAATTAATCTATATATGCATATATAATATGTGAATATATAACTATAACAATAAAATATATAATATATATTTTAAAAAACAAAAAATTTAATAAATTTTTAATGTGCCAAAAAGAAAAAATGGCCATGTTTGTGAAAAAGAAAGCTCTCTCTCCAATGAAGCAAATAAAAAGAAAAAAAAATCAATGAAATCTGCTCCAAATGTTAAAATTAGCAGACCAAAGCATTAAAAAATTATTTTAACTTCTTCCACATGTTGGGAATTTTAAGTAGATTGGGGGGGAGGGGTGAACTAGAGATGAAAATTCCAATGTTTGAGCAAAAAATTCAGTGGACAGACTAAAGGTAAATAGACATTAGAGATGGACACTGGAAAATATGTGCTCCAAAAAATTGATAAGATGAAACACAAAGCAAAGAAACAAACAATACAAATGAAAATGAAATTTTAAGCAGCCAAAAAAATATATGTAATTGAAATCCCAAGGAGGAAAAAAAACTAGTAGATCAAAAATACTTAAAAGGTACAGCGAGCAAAATTTATACAAATTTGGTTAAAAAAAATCATAACTCACTGATCCAAAAAGCCCAATGTAGCCCAGCTGATAACACTAAACCAAGGGCCTATCATAATCAAATTGCTAAAACCCAGTGACATGGAGAAAGCATTAAAGGTACTGGTACATAAAAGATGAAAGAATATAAACTATACCATAATACAAACAAAACAAAGGTCAGAGTAGTTGTGTTGCTATCAGAACGTAGACTCGATTAAAAAAACACTACAAGGAATAAAAGAAAAAAAATCATTCCATAATGATGAAGGGGCCAATTAATTAGGCATCAGATTTAATAATTCTGAACATTTATTCCTGTAAATGAAACACACAAATTCACTCAGAAATCTCAATGGCCCTCTCTCAACAACTGATAGAACATGGAGGAAGAAAGTTAATAGGAATCAGGAGACAGAAAGCAAGAAGACAGAAAACTTGAACACTCAATAAAAAGCAATATTATGCTTCTCAAGCGTATATGGTTTATTTATTAAAAAAATACAACCTCAATAAATATCAAAGTATTCAAGTTATAGAAAGTATATTCACTGGTCACAAATGTATTAGAAATGAAAATCAAAATTTCTGGTGCCGTAGAGATGGCTCAGCAATTAAGAGCATATATTGCTCTTGCACAGGACCTAGATTCAGTTCCCAGCACCCACATGGTGGCTCAAAACTATCAGGAGTTCAAGTTCTAGAGCAGTGTTCTCAACCTTCCTAATGCTGTGATCCTTTAAAATAAAATTATTTTGTTGCTACTTCATAACTGTAGTTTTGTTAATGTTATGAATCGTAATGTAGATATCTGTGTTTTGCAATGGTCTTAGGCAACCCCTGTGAATGGGTTGTTTGACCACCAAATGAGTTGCATCCCACAGGTTGAGAACCACTGTTCTAGAAGATCTGATGCCCTCTTGTGGCCTCCAAGAGCACCAAGAATGCACATGGTACACATACATACATGCAGGCAAAACACTCATATGTATAAAATTTAAAAATAAATAAATCTAAAAAATATACTTCTGGAAAATCCAAAAATATTTATGAAATAAAATACTTCTAAGTAATTGATAAATCAAAGATGAAGGCAAAAGAGAAACTTGAAATTATTTGTAACTAAGTGACAATAAAATCATAGTATATCAGAATCGTGGGATGCCACATAAACACTAGGAAGGACTAAGAGCAATGGTTCCCTTCATCATCAAATAAGTTGTCAAAGACCTTTAGTAGCCACCTTAGGCAAACAAAAAATCAAAATAAATAGAAAAACTGAGGAAAAACAAAACCACTGTAGGAAAAATAGAAAACATTTCTTTGAAAATATATATAAAATAATTAAGATTAAAAGAGAGACTATTGTAGCCATGGTTTTATTACTGTATTTTACTAAAAATCAAGTCTACAGAAACTTCCAAAATACTGAGAAAACTGCAAACTGCTAAATGATTCTTGGTATATGAAAGAGAAGAAAGGTTAGAGGGTTTATCATGAGCATAGTATCTTTAGGCATGGGGCATATGTTTACTGCCTTGACTATGGAGACATTTTTGCACAGATGCAAAAATCAGCACTATGTTCTTATTAAATATTTTTGGTTTATTTTATGCCAGTTATGCATGCTATCTAATAAATAAACAACAACAATCTCCATTTACAAGGTTTAACTTCTAATGCACTAGAATATACAAATTCAAATCACTTGTTCCCTTATCAAAATTATAAAACTCTCCAAGGGGGCAGAGTGTGATGAAAGTGACTTTCTTATATTGTATATGAAAAGTATTTCTATCTAGATTTAGTTATTAAAGGGATACTGATTGGACATATTTGCAGTAAACTGTGGGTTTATTATTTTATAATCTCAATTTATATGTACTGAGTTGCTGTTGTTTTAACAAAATACTAATATAGATTTTTATGCCCTAACAAAATGAAAGGGAGCTACATAAACCCTTTAGGTTGATGTTTTGTTTTAGAACAATGTCACAAGACAAAACATTAAAAAATTGAGACAAACACAAATAAGAAAAGACATCATATTTTCATTTTATTTGTAAACCATTCTCTATTATAACGCCCCTACTTTGGGCTATGCATAAGTACTCACTGGATAGTAGTTACTCCCTCAAATCCTAATCATTTTAAAACAATAGTCAAACATGAGAGACTTTTTCTTAATTGTACAATTTCTTGCAAAATACTCTCCTCTGGTTCGCTGAAGCTTGAAGCAAGAACAAGGGTAAGGTAGAGCATTACATTTCATCTTGTGTGTCCCAATTCCTCTCGACTATGGCTGACAGAAGATGAATTTTCACTGTTTAATGAATATTGCCATGAAAGGACATGTCTAATTCAGCCATAATGTTTAAAGTTTAAGGGCTGGAGAGATGGCTCAGTGGTTAAGAGCACTGGTTCTCAGCACCCATGTGGTGGCTTACAATCATCTGTATTTCTAGTCTGAAGGGGTTCAATACCCTCTTTTAACCTCCAAAGGCACCAGACACCCATGTGGCACATATGCATACATATAAGTAGGCAAAACATTCATATACATAAAATATTTAAAAAATTTCTTTAGAGAATAAAGTTTAGCCAGATAAGGCGGTGCACACCTTTAATCTCAGCATTGAAAGCAGAGACAGGCAGATCTCTGTTCATTTGAAGCCAACATGGTCTACAGAGCAACTTCTAGACCAGCCATTTACATGGTGTGGTGGTTTGAATGAGAATAGCCACCATAGGCTCACTTATTTAAATACTTGATACTTGGTTCCCAGTTTCTGGAACTGCTTGGGAAGCACTGAGATGTGTGAGTTTCTTGAAGGATATGTGTCACTAGGGAAGGGCTCTGAGTTCTCAAAAGAATCCTGCCATTCCCAATTTGCTCTCTCTACCTACAATTTTCACACCAAGATGTAAACTCTCAGCTGTTTCTGCCACCATGCCTGTGCTTGGCCATCATGGACCATTAGCCCAAATTAAATGCTTTCTTTCATAAGTTGCATTGGTCATAATATTTTATTACATGGTAAGAACCTGCCCAAAACAAAACAAAAACAGTGAAGTTCAGCAATAACTGTCTGTAGACTATCACTTTCAGCTAAATGTGACACCGCTGATAGCTTGCATCATAAGTTAATATTTACCTGATATTGAAAGTCTTTGTTCTAAGGTTCACTGTCAACTGTTCAACTGCAAGGCTACTCTGTTACAAAAAAAATGAATAGTCTGAATAAATACTATGTGGTCTAGATTTTTTTTCTACATGCTAAAATTTATCAGCCAGGCATAGTGGGATACATCTTTAATCACAACACTCAGGAGGGGGAGGCAAGTGAATCTATATGAGTTGAGTGTAGTCTGGTTTACATAAAGAGTTCCAGATCAGCTACTATTACATAGTGAGACTCCGTCTCCAAATATACATACATACATATGTGATTATCAGAAACCACATCCAGATCGTCACAAAAATTTAAATTATATATTTAATTATATATATATTTCCTATGCACTACAGGAAAGCAAATTTTTAGTGTAATGACAACACAGAGAACTTGCCAATTGACTATATAATCATCCATGACACTTTTAAAGAAAGAAGGATCTGGGTAAATACCTCAGTGAGGACGGTTCTTGCCATGAAAACATGAGGAACAGTTTGGATCCTTAACAACCATGTACATCCAAGCACAGAAGTGCAGGCCTATAATACCAGTGCTGGCGGTAGGGTTGACAGGTGGATCCCTGGAGCTTGCTGGCCAGTCAGGCTAGCTGACACAGTGAACTCCAGGTTAAGTGACAGACCTTTTCTTACACAGAAAGGATGGACTGCTATAGAGGATGCCTGAAATGGAACTCTGACTTACACACATATACACACATACACACACCACACACACACACACACACCACACACCACACACACACACACCACACACACCACACACACACACACACACACCACACACACACACAGACACACACACACACACATATACACCACACACATATGGGAGGGGAGGGCACACTCACACACATCCAGATTATCACATAGAAACACAAACAGAAGGACAGAGAGAAACTAATATTTTCCTTGATAAGCAATAATCACAACAAATTAAGAATATATACTTTTTAATACTTAAATACATACAAATATGTATTACATATAATATGTAAATAGCACAAAGAGAGAGAGAAATTTACCTACAGAAGATGGCATTAGGATAACACATATTTGTCCAGTTTCCTAACAAGTTCCAAATGGTTTTACCTAGTTTTTCTTCTGTCTTCTGTTAAATTCTTCATGCAAACAAACTTACCAAGCCACAACATAATTATTCATCAAATGGCAAAGAGAACATTCATCAAGTTTATTGATTTATTGATTGATCAGCTTACTCATTCATACATAATATAAATTTCAGAAATACTTGCTAAAATGCCACACACTGTGTCACATACTGGAGATAAAACAGTGAGCTGAGAAAATGGAAGATGGGCCAAGCTTTAAGGGAGTCTATCAACTAGTGGAGAACGGACATTAAAGAATTATACACAGAGCCAGTGAAGTGTTGTACACCACATATCTCAGCACTCAGGAGGCATACCAACCTGAGCTACATAGGGTGTCCCAGGCCAGCTAAGGCTATATAGTGAGACTATGTCTAATACCTTACCTCCCCCCTAAAATAGAATTACACACAATAACTTAATAAGGACTACAAAGGAAAACTATATATGCACTGAAATCAAGCAGTACAGCAGGATAACTGAATCAATGAGGCAATAAAAAACTACTAAACTAAGAACTTAAATATTTTTTTAATTTTTAATTTTATTTTTATATGCCTATGTGTTTTGCCTGCATGTATGTATATACCATATGCATGCCTGGTGCCTGTGGAAGACAGAAGAGGATGTAGGATCCCTCTGACTGGAGTTACACATGGGTTGTGAGCCACTATGTTGGTGCTAGGAACTGAACCTGGGTCCCTCTGGCAGAACGCAAATACTCGTCATCCCTGAGCTATTTCTCCAGCCCATAAACTGAGATATTAGCAACTGCAGATTACATAGGAAAAAGAAATACTAGAAGCAGACTATATAAAGTCCTTGATAGAGCCACTTTGGAAGATATTTTAGCAAATGCCTACAAAATTTAAATACACTCACAGGATGATTCAGCAATTGCAGTCCTCTACTCAATTTAGCTAAAACTGATGTAGGTTCCTGGGTAGCAACAAAGTTCCCACATTGGTATAGGATGCTGATAGTAGGAAATGTTGTGTATCCTGTAAAGGCTGAAGGTATGTACCAACTCCTTGCACTTTCTGTTTGATTTTGCCATGACCCTCAAATTGCCATTTTAAAAAAAAGTCTTTTTAAAAGTAAACACAATCCTTCAGGTAAGAATTTAAATTAGACACTGCTACAAAAACCAGTGTCTGCAAATGCTGAGAATGAGTCCCTGTCAAGGTAAAGGAACATTTTTTAAACTGAAGAACAAGTACACAGAGAATGGACAAGTTCAGACTTTAAATTACTCCAGGTCTCCATTATTATCTCATACACAAAAAAAATCAAAAATACATCCTAATCTTTGCCCTGCATGCATAATTGCTTGTGTAAACCTGTATATATGTAAACACACAAATACACACCACATACACATAAACACACATGGCAAACCATTCTCATACAGGGTAGCTAAACCAGAGTAGCCAGCATGAAGATATGGAGACCTCTGCAAAATCAGGACTCCTCCCTTTTTCCTTTTGGTAAATACAGAAGGAGGAGAGAGTGGAAAGGGGCAATTAAAAAACATCTTGGTGGACTCACATTTATCTTCATAGTCTCAAATAAATTACACAATACACAAACAAAGATCAAAGATCTCTTACATAGAAACTAAAAATAGTAATAACTGTATTGTAATGATAAGAACAGGAAGGAAGGGTGGTGTGGGAGATTAATCCTCTTCTATCAGAAAAGGAAGTCAATAGACAATATCTAAAACAGATAAAGGAAGACATAATGGCATATAGGCATAATATTTGTAGATATGAAGGAAACTACTAGAATAAAAGTGTTAAAAGATTTCAGGAAGGTCACGACTAGCGAACATTTACATATAGGAAGGGGTGGGGCATGAGTTATTACTTTTTGCCACAAGTCCTTCTGTACTGTAACTATAATTATGTACACAGAATGATAAAGATATTTTAAAGAGAAAAACATGGACATATTAACAAAACTAGCAGATACATATAATTTATACAATGTATATTTATATATAATATATATTTTTCTATATAGTATGCTTTCTGTGCTGTAATAAACATCATAATCCAAAGCAATTTAGGGAGGAAAGGGTTTCTTTTTATAATTGAGGGAAGCCAAGGCAGGAAGCTGGAGGCAAGAACTGAAACAGAGACCATGAAGGAGTGCCGCTTACTGGCTTGTTCACCTGGTTTGCTCAGCTAGCCTTTGTAGGATAGTATTCACCATCTACATTGGGCTGGTCCTTCTTCTATCAGTTAGAGAAAAAGAAAATACCTCATATACATACCAACAGGCAATCCAATAAAAACAATTCTTTAAATGTGATTACCTCTTCCCAAATGTGTCAACTAGACAAGCAAACTTAGCCATCATGAATTGTATATGAAATCCGACAAAAAAATAAATAAAAACAGTGATATAGTGAATTAAAAAATCAGATAAGTCATGCTGGACACACAGTTAGAAGGCTTGAGGAAGTCAAAGGAAACACAATTAATAAACATTTGCACTGATTATACAAATGATGACAGACATGATATACAAAGGAGACCCAAAGGAATGAAGTGAGATAGCCAAAGACATAGGAATTAGAATCCAAATATCTTTATACAGGCTCTTTGTAAATAATCAGCATATTTAGCAGAGTTCAATATCCTAATAATTCAATATCTAACCAATCACTTTAGCTTGTCAAAGATATTGCAATACATTTGTAAGACCTAGGTTTTCTATTTTGTCTTATTTTTATCACAGATCTGTTTTCTATAAAAAGTCAACCTCCCTTGGTGCTTGTGGCACATGCCAGGGGTGGTGGTGCACGCCTTTGATCCCAGCACTTGGGAGGCAGAGGCAGGCGGATCTCAGTGAGTTTGAGACCAGCCTGGTCTACAAAGCAAGTTCCAGGACAGCCAGGTCTGTTACACAGAGAAACCCTGTCTCGGGGGGAAAAAAAAGTCAACATTGATGAGATATATGAACAGAAAATGCTAGCAAATACTGTGGCATTTGAGTAGATTATTGTACACAAAACTATCTAGATATATATGTTTTAATTTTTATTTTTTTATTTTATGTTTTTCTTGCATTTATGTCCATGCACAATAGGTTGTTGGATACCCTGGAACTGGAGACAAGGTTTTGAGCTACCACAAAGGTGCTAGGAATCGAACGTGGGTCCTCTGTAAGAACAGACAGTGCTATCAACTGCTCAGTCATCTCTCTAGACCATAGTTATGATTAAAGGAAAAAGGAGGGGCAAGCTGTTTGGGGGTTTGTTTTGTTTTGTTATTTTAAAACAGGACCTCACACCTTGTAGACTGAAATGGCCTTGAACTCCTGACTCAGCTTCCAAAACACTGAGATTTTAAGTATGTGGCATAATGGTTAGTTTCAAAACAGGCAAGTTATTTGTTTAAGCAGGAAAAAAAGATAATGAGATTAATTCTCTACCTCATATGCTATTTCTGATATTTCATTCATGTGATTTAGTATGCAGCTAGCATAGTAATGCACAGGCATTCAAGCTCTTTGTATCACCAATATGACCACCAAACATACAAATTCTAAAACTATTATCCTACCCATTAGCTAGTTCTCCCCTCATTCTATGGTGGTGGGTTTAGGGTAGGAGGATATTACATGTGAGATCCAAAGACTCACTAACATTAGGCCTCCACATCCAAACTAATCCATGCAAATTGACAAAAGAAAAATGGAAATTTCTTCATTAACTTTCAAAAGCAATCTAAAATTTAGACACCAGAAAAACTTACAAATAGAAGAATGAAGCAGCAATCATTAGGAAAACTCTGATACAGCTGATCCTTACACACTCAAATTCTAACCATTTGATCACACATGATCATTTAAAAGACACAAGGGTCAGTAAGTAAAAAATATGATTTCTGCAGAGAATATGCATGGAGAATGTTGGCTACCACAGATCTAAAATCCAAGCACTCAGAAGGCTGAAGTAAGCAAATGGAATTCCAAGCCAACCTGAGCTCCATAGCTAGACCCCGTCTCCCTATTTAAAAGAAGAAGACTGTTAGGACACAGGAATAGATCTAGAATGCCCTACCAGACTTCACTTATGAGTGTTCTTACTAATCTCCCAAACAAAAACCCTACTAAAAGACAAAGAAGAAGGAATATCAAAATGCAGACACAAAATCCTTCCTACTTACAAAGAGAAGCCACAAATGTTCTAAACAGTAGTCTTGAATAAGTACTTTAAAATCTGTAATTAGAAGGAATCCATCATTATATATTGAAATATTCCCTACTTTATAATTCCCACAAGATAAAATTTCCATATTCAATAAATGCCCTCATCCACCATAGAAAGGATGATGTAATAAAGTAGTAATTTATGATTAGTAATTTATAAGGAATTAAAATCTGTTTGACTACTATAGTCATTCAATAAACTTTTATTCAAAGGAGGTCAGCCCCTTATTATGCCTAGAAATGACAAAAAAAAGTGCTCACTAAAATTTCATTTCTCAGCATGGAAAATGATGTTTTTACTATATACAGCATTTTATAGACATAATAAGGTACCATACGTGGTTAATTTTTAAAAGGTGGTTAAAATAAAAAATTGCTAAAAGTAAAAAATCTATCTTCAACATTTTATTATAATTGACAACACTGAAATATACATTCATTTATCATTTTTTAATGCAGAGCTAAGGCCTTTTTAGGCTCATCAGCTGGAGTTCAAAGCAACCTTCTTTCAAAAACCACACGCTACCATCTGCTATTTACTGTTCTACATAAGAGAACTTACACACACCTGTAAAGTATGTTGGTTTTTTTTTTTTTTTCTTCCTAGGCTTACAGTTACCACCTTCATGCTTATTTCAGTAGCAATCTTTGTAGCTGCCATATTAATTCATGCAAAAGACTTCTGAATTTTAATAGACTTCTTCTCATCGGCACATCTCATCAATTTACATGTTTAATTATGTCATGTAACTACAATAGCAATTACACACATATATATGGAAGCAAATATAACCTGCAACCTACTCATTGGCAAACATAAAACTCAACACACGGGAACAGAGAGTAATTTGTAAAGCATTATTAACCAGTGCTTTAAAGAATATTCATTATTTGCCCCAGTGACCACTGTCTAAGCTTATAGATTGCATGTAAATATTGCATTTGTAGGTAAGAACTATGAAACAACTTTTATTAACTGATGCTTATATTAAAAAATAAAGGAATATTTCTTTGACTCCAAAGGCCATATAGGTAGTACCAGACTTATAATGTAAGTCCCATACATGTACTCCTTGCCATTTGTCTCCTCTCAACTCCTGAAGCTTTTTGTGCTGCCTGCCTTTAAGAGAGCAGTCAGGAAAACAGAAACTCTGAATGAGATGGGCTGACTCATGAATCAAAGGCAGGATTTGAAAAGTAGAAACAAGGGCTGGGGATGCAGCTCAGATGGAACATCTGTTTAGCACGTGTGAGGCCCAAGTTCAGCCCCCAGCTACTGTAGTCTAGTTCATAGAGTCCTCACCTAGCTTACCTGATGCCCTATGTTTGATAAACAGCACCACATAAAATTGGGCACAGTACTGCACACCTGTAAGTCCAGCACCTGGGAAGGAGAGACGAGGAGATCAGGAGCGCAGTCATTTCTATAAACAGGGAGTGCAAGGCCAGCTTGAGTTACTTGAAACCCTGTCTTGAAAGAAAGGAAGGGAAGGGGGGAAGGAAAGAAAAGAAAGGAAGAAAGGAGGAGAAAGAAGAGTCTGGAAAGGAAAAGCAAAAGAACAATTTAGGGAAAAAATGTCCAGAGGAAATCCTTGAATCACAATAGTTTAGGGTAAGAGTCATTACTTCCTCAAAACATTCTTTTTCAACACCTGCCCTTATTTCCTTCTTTGTGTTCCCTGTTGCTTGTTTTCCCAAGGAGCCCATCTGCATCTGCAAAGGTGATTTTAAAATAACCGACTTTTTCTCATAATTAAGTGTTAAGCTAGCGCAAAAAGATGAAGAGTTTGGAAAATAGAAATGGGTAGGTAACTGGGGACAATGAAGAAGTAGCAAGCTGTTGGGGTGGGAGTCACAGCACAAGGGGCAGCCTCTGAATAGAGAGCACCATGATACAGAAAGGGGGTATGAAGGAAGAGCTAGAGAAGCATGAAGATAAACGTACTCATTTCAAAATATGGCTTAGGGTCAGCCCAGAACCTAGCAGAAAGGAAGGGGCTTTCTTCTTTGTTCCTATACCATATGGCACATGTCTGCTCCCACAGCTCAGCCTGATACTATTAATAAAGCAGCTCATCTGCAATGTAGATTAAGTGGGACTCGGAAAGACGGTGCTACCCTGGGAAAGTAACCTCCATTCAGAACATGTTCCCAAAGAAACAATTTCTTGCAGAAAAAAAAGAAAAAAGAAACAAAAACGTCTGGCAAATACTTCTTACAATACAGCATGCTCCTAGAGTCTGCAGATTAAAGAATGCACACAGAGCAGAATTTGAAATGCAGAGAAGATAAAGGGAAAGAGAAGATAAAGTTCAGATTTGCAAGAAAGAAGCTGTTGTTATTAAATCACTGTGCCATTATGATGTCCTACTGCAATGTGTCAGTCTTTGGTAATCTGTAACCCCTTTGGAGACAAATCTAACATCCTCTAGGGATTCAAAAACACCTCTACACAGGAATTCTGTATGTATCTCTGCCCGAGTTAGATTAAGGTTGAGGGCACACTGTTTCCTGTCTTTCTTGCCAGCTACAATTGAGTAGATAATTTTTTTTCTCCTGCTTGCATTAAGGGAGGACAGTAGAGGCTTTTGAGCATGCTTTTTCAATTTATACATATCCCCAGGAGATTCTCATATACTCCATCCAGGACTCAACTTCTCCAACACAGGAGAGCATCTCCCCTCCATAGCAAGCAACATCTCAGTACCTAGCAGTGATGCCTCAGTCACCTAACTGTCCTGTTCTTACAGCAAGTTCACCTCCCTGCATTCCACTATGCCTGTTTGTAGGGAGCAGAAAAAGCCCTGCATGAATGGAGTGCTGAAGGGTGTGTGCTGTTGACATTGACAGGGCCATATCAAGGAACTCATAGCCATAGACCCATGGAAATGGCAAAGCCTCTCTCACGCCTGGGGTGAGGCCCAGAGGGATGGCAAAGCCTTCCTCTGGTCCGTGTGTAGATGTTGACAGTGTGAGCAGAAAGTGTCCACCACAGCTTTCTCCCTTCAGATATTTTTGGTCTGAAATTTGTTCCCCTACAGAGACTGCTCACACTGAGATTAGTTAAACTTGTCATCCTTGATTTAGTTGTATAAACCCTGCCTCCTTGCTTACTTGTATATAATAGCCCCACCTCCTTGTTCAGCTGTATGCAATAACCCCTCATCTCTCTTCAATTACATATAATAAACACACTGAGCTTCCAGGGTGCTGTGGTTTCTCCATCAGAGAGCCCAAACCACCTATCCCAGCTTTCCTGGGTGCCTTCATTCTCTTGCTGCCACAGTCAGGTCCATCCCTGGAGCTGTGCAGGATAAGGCACCTGTTCTTCAATCTCCCATCCAGTTCCCACTCAAAGTTAGTCAGTCACTAAGACTGTTCATTCCTAAATCTTCCTCTTTCTTTTCACCCTCAAAGGTCTCAGTCCTCAGCATTGGAGGTTCATTCCTTTACTACTCTCACTTCTCTTACTTTCCAACCACCTATCCCACCTTTTTTCCAAACATTTCTCCTCACTTTTTTAAGTATCTGCATCCAGAAGCTGAAGATCAGAATGCATAAAAATTATGAGTATGTGTGATGTGGGTCAGTTGTAGAGAAATCAGTATCAGTTAACTGACCTAAGCTGACATACAGGGTGGGGAGCACGCTAAACCCTAGATCACATGGTCCACTCAGAGAACTCATTTGGATACAGTGGATTACTGCAATCCATGAGGAAACATGGAGTCATTGCTGTAAACATACTCTGATGACTCAAGAGAACCTAGAAATTTGGTTTGCATGTGAACTCCCAATTCTTAAGGGTTTCAAAATTCAAAAGTCAACATTGAAAGTCAAACAAAATAATCTGTGGGCTACAAATGACTTGCAGAACTGCCATTTTGCAAACTGTATATGACATAAGTGGAAGTCCTACTGTATAGTACAGAATCTCCTAAGCAGCTTATTAATGCAGATTCTTGGGGACCCACACTACTGAATTCTGATTCACTAGGTCCATTGCTGCTCTAGAATCTACATTTTTTAGCTAGTTTTCCTGGTGACTTAAAAGCAAAATGGTTCAAATACCACTGTTAACAAATTTGTATAAAGAGAAATCTAGACTAAAAGGAATTGAGAACAGTAGGGGAAATGGAAACTATTATTTCTAATGCCTTGAAAATCCTTTCGAGGTCTCATTCAACACATGCCTACAGAAGTACAACTTAGTATTAAACTTGTTTCAACCCTGAACAACAGTGCTCATTCATAAACACATCTTCAAGAAATATATGAACCCAATTAGGATAATTAAAAATGGCTTTGTTCAATGTACTGGACATCAGAAAACAACAGTGTAGTGATAATTAGCATTGAAATTTAAGGTAGTGTTCTACAAATCAATTGTATTTTGTTTACTAACTTATTATATCCTGGTAGTATATACTTTCTTAAGATGAAACAGACCCATGTCTTAAACTTTTATTTAACCCAATATATGTGAATGCTCTGAAACTGCACATACTAAAATCCATGGTTTCCTGAAGACTTAAGTGTTTTGTTTTAATTTCTAAATGAATATTTTCCCCTTGGCAAGTGTGAATGTCACAAACACACACACACACACACACAGAGAGAGAGAGAGAGGAACAGGAAGAAGTTCTTAGTGACTCAGTTCCTAGCCTATTTTGTCCCTTATTATTAATCTTTCCTGTGTCTAAATCCCAGCCATTCATAAGGCATTTACCAAATGCTGACTCAAACTTTTATTCTTTGTATAATATTGTCAATTTCTTCATAACAAATACCTGTATCTCATTCCCAACTTTAAAAGCTAAATATAACATTTGGAAACTGAACTGCTCTAATATATATGTGTATGGAATGCTATTGAGGGAAGAAGTGTCCCATCCTAGTAAGCAAAACAGGAGGAGAAGCCATTAGCACAGGAAAAGCTCTTGACTGTCAGTCTTAATTCTGTGGTAATGAAGTCATACAGTCCAGCCTGGGAGAGACATTCTTAAGAAGTATATTATTCATGGCACCACATATGGGTGTCACTGAGAAAGAAACAAAACAGAAACTACTCTGAGTCATGATTGGGCTTCCAATTCCCAAGGCAACATCAGTAAGAAGAGGGCGAAGAACAGGCCAGACAGTATTTTTGGCTCAACATACCAGGGGAGCTCCTCCACATGGGCCTTTCATATGTCTGTGTATTTAATGTATTTATAACTCAGGGAGTTCCTGTCCTCTTCGTTTATAGTAATACTCCTTATGCCTGGGAAGCTCGGAAGAGATTTAGCAAGGATCACAAATCTCACATGAGAAAGTTGTCAAGCACAAGATGAGTTCTGTTTCAAGGGCCTATGCCTTTATAGAATAATTTTGCAATGCAACGTTGGCCTATACATCTCTGCTTTCAGCTAGACTGAAACACCAAACAACCATTCACCCATTCAAAATTAAAAAATCAAAGAGTTTACTTTTAAGGAAACAACAGATAAATCCCCAAACCCTATATCTATGCACATATAAACACATATACACACTTTAGTTTTATGTTCAAAACAACATAACCAATAGCCACCATAACTATAATTAATGTGACTCATGTGTTACAAGTAAGTTTGTATAAGAACTAGACATAAACACGTATTTGTTTGATAATCCAGCTATATTACAATCCTGGACCAATTCTTATTCACCTGGTTCTTATCTCAAATTCATATGAGAATCGAATTGCTAATTACCCTGTCTCAAAAGTTGAAGTAATAAAACTAAGCTGACAATGTCTCTTAGTAAAAAACTAACCTGTTGAAGTAAACGACCTTAAATAGGGACTTTAGTTCATGACAATGCTAAGATTACTTTGCTGTAATTGTTTCTAAGTTACCTTATTTTGTGGTAGGTATTCCACACATGAAAACAGAAATACTTTAGTGAAGCTAAATTTACAGTTACATACGTCATAAATCTTGCAGCTTCTCTTGGAATATTTCAGAGACTGTAAGGCTGTAATCCAGCCAAGACATTACATATTTGATTTGACAGCACAAATCCTGTAATTTAAGTTACATGACCTTTAAGCCAGTATCTGTTTGTAGGGGGCAAATAACAAGAGATTGACTTAGAACAATACAAACTTGAAAAGAACAGATCTATAGAGGTGTGGGGTGGGAGAAAGGGCCAATTAAGTTGCTACAAAACTAAGTCATCAAAGTGCATGCTATTTACAGTACATATTTAAATTCACAGGTTCAAATCTGTCAAATTAAAGCATTCCAAAGGGTATCAAAATTAATGGATGCTCATATTTACACTGCAAACAAGGCAATTACCACAGAGTTTTAACAAGAGTTTAGACTTCATGATATTTCCAATTATCAAAACTCTAGAGTAAAGTTTGATTATAAGCTCCAATCAGCTCCAATCACATTGTAAGCTCTACTCCCCCTACTCTCTTGTTCAAACACTCTACCCAGGTTACAGGAAGAAACGGAAACTGTTTGAGTAAGCATCTGACACTCACTGTAGTTGAACCAGTCTCCCCCTCTTGATAATCAGCTACTCTCACACACACATCCTCAAACATGCCCTCATTCTTAGCTCCCTTTTAATTTTGTCATGTATGCTGAAAGTGTTTCCTGAAGATTTATGGATTGAAATAATGTCCCCTCTGATATAATAGTATTAGAAAGTATCTGGGGCCTTTGACCGATATTAAGGATTGGATGAAAGATTACTGAGCTCTCAGCCATGTGAGGCTACCACAAGAAAGCAGCAGTGTGTAACCCACAAGAGGACCCTCACCAGAACCTAGCCATGATGGGATCTTGATCCTGGATTTCCAGCCTCCAGAGCTGTATAAAATAAATTCTGTTGTGCATAAGCCATCCAGTCTACAATGCCTTCCTATATATAAGCCAATGCTGACTATGATACACATACTGTTCTCGATAAAGAAATGCTTTTCCTCACTCTATCACTGTTAAAAACAATCTCTGTACTTTTTAAGCAGCTTTTTATCCTTCTCTTCCCAGGAAGTCCTCCCTACTCCTCCATTTGAAGTGAAACTCATCTGTGTTCCCAAACACCTTTACCCCTGCATCTGTACTTACCACACTCTATCCTATACCATATGTTTACAACATCATATTCTCCAACTCTGTATACATTGCAGGCAGAAACTGCTTATCTTAGCCCTAATAATGCTTACTTCTCTTGATACTGAGGTGGGTTCCTCTAAAACATTTATAACATTTGATTAATTATTGAACAAGAAGAATTTCAAAGGTAGAATTCTTCCAACTGAGTAGCTTGCCTAAGCAAGTCATCAGAAGTAATATTAACGATGCATACCTACAAATTGGATGTTTAGGGACAAGGCCCAGCAAATCTGACCACATTATTCTTCATGCTCGAGGACCCACATCAAGAAGCATACCATCTGAAGAGGCTCTCCTGTCTCTATCAGGCACAGTGTGTGGCACTCCAAACAGCACACTATTCATACATATTTATTATTGCACTTATGACTTTATAGTCACCTATCCTTCTTTTCTCAATAGGCCACGAGCTTCTCAAGAGTAAAACCTGTTTGTAACTGTACTTATGCCCACAGCATGATGCCTCACACATAGCAAGGAGATGATGTCCATGGAATGATTATACATTGTAGCATACATTTATAATGAGCACCGTGGTTAGTACGGCTGTGTGTGCTGCAGAATGAAATTGTAGGTTGAAAGTAAAGAAGATCATGTCATCTTTAAGCAGCTTAATGGTTATATGAAGAAATGGATGGAAAGTACTTAGAATTCACAAGAAAAAAATAAAAGTGTAAGAGGAAAGGCTAGTGCAAATAGATGGAATGATGCAGTTCGTGGCTTCAATTAAACAAAGGGAAAAACAGAAAACGATGATAATTAGAATTAGGTGCTTAATATTATCCTCAAATACAAAATACCCTTGGTTCTGGTGAGTTGGGTACAAAGTAGCCGGTGACTTTCATTGGTCAAATAGGGAAGTTAACCTTGATTCAACTGGGACAGAAGTCATAAAGGTCAGTCGGTAACTACTAATAAAGAAATACAGTCTGCTGATAAGTGAGGCAAGGGTAAACCTTAACTTGAAAAGGTAAACTTGATAAATACCATGTGAGGGAACAGTTGATTTTCATCTTTCTTGCAAAGAAGAATCTTAAAATGAACACTGTCATAAAGTATTTTCCTTTTTAAGCTGTCAAACCAAACCACAGCCCCTCAGCTTGCCATGGTATAGTCTCTAACTGAGATGTTGATGGCAGTACAAGTTTGGCATCAGGTACAAGCAGGTGGTATTTGGGAGGCATACTGTTATCTGAATTGGAGTGGAGAGACAACAAACAGTGAGAAATCTGTGAGACTGGAGGAAGGACCAGGACTTTGGAAGTTAACAAGTTGAGAAGCAGAAGGTACCAGAGAAGTCGATTTCACAAAATATAAAATACACACAGGTCACCAGGTGTGGTCACACATACAAGTAATCCCAGCACTTGTGCTAAAGCAGGAAGATTGTGAGTTCAAGGCAACCCTGAGCTACATGGCAAGACCACATCTCAAATAAATAAATAAAAGCCATATAGATGAGGAGTTAAATCTCAGCAGCATCAAGAGCTGGCAATGGCTCAAGGAATAAGAAAAATGAAAATCACCTTTTAAACTCACTAGGAAGAGAACACACATTTTCCTTAGTTGTCAGAAATGTGATAAGTGAAAAGAAGTACAATTCATAACACAAAGCTGGTAACAGTCCAGTCTAGCAGGCTTGTATTAGCAGGAGGGAAGAAGATAAAAATATAAGTTCTGAGGGCCAATGACATGACTGATACTTCCTTGAAAACATGGATGATCTGACCCTATCGATACTGGGCAGAGGACAAAATGGCAAAAGGAGAATGTCTGAGTACCAACAGGAGTTTTTCCACACTAAATACAGAAAAAGTCAGAAGATCTAAAACAAGGTCTTCCAGCCCTGGCAATCTATCTTAACCTTGATATTTTGAGTTGAGTACCTCTTTGTGCAGGGGGCATGTCCTATGAATTGTAGGATATAAAGCATCATCATGGCCTCTACATACTATATACTAGTAATACCATCTCCCAACTCTAAACTCCATAAAGGTCTCCAGAAAATATTAAATGTTTCCTGGGAATTAAAACTGTCCCACCCAGAGAACCACTGGTCTAAAGGGGGGTGTATGTAAAACTTTTGGAGACAGAGGAATCCTATGCCCTTTCTTAAATACTTGTCCTTAACACAAGTTAAAGCTCTCTAGGTTTGATGAAGTCAAAAATTAAAGGAGAATATCAACAACCAAGAATAACGTAGTGGGGGTGGTCTGAATTAGATTCCACGTCCCCCTCCCCTATATCTATAGCATTTGAACACTTGGCACACTATTTAGGGAAGTTCCAGCAGTATGGTGTTGTGGAATATTATTTTAACTAGGCAAAGATGTGTTATATTTGTTTATGCTATAGAGTATAACTTTAACTGTGTAAAGGTGTGTTACATTTGTTTATGCTGCATTTGTTTAATTATGTAAAGATGTGTTGCATTTGTTTCACCTTGTCTACCTAAGGCACCTAATTAGTCAAATTAATGAGTTGAATGTCCAATAGCTAGGCAGAGAAAGGATAGGCGGGGCTGGCAGGCAGAGAGAATAAATAGAAGGAGAAATCTGGGCTAAAAAAGAACGAGAGAACAAGAGAGGACAGAATGAAGGGGACACGCCCAGGGCCAAGCAGCTGTACATGAAAGCAGTGAAAGTAAGATATACAGAAAGAAAGAAGGTTTAAAGCCCCGAGGCAAAAGTTAAGTAAAGAGAAACAGGTTAATTTAAATTAAAAGAGCTAGTCAGAAATGAGTCTAAGCTAGGCTGAGCATTCATAACTAATAAAAAGTCTCTGTGACATGATTTGGGAGCTGGTTGGTAGCCCAAAAGAAAAAGCCTGGTACAGTGTGGCTTTGATGGGGCAAGTATGTCACTGGGTCTTAGATGGTCTTAGAAAGTTAAAACCTCATGCCTCTTCCAGTTTGCTCTCTCCTTCCTGATTGCATTTGAAGATGTGAGCTTCCTGCTTCAGACTACATGCATGCTGCTTGCTGTCATGCCTTCCTGCCATGATGGACTCTTATCTTCCTAGAACCATAAGCCCAAATAAACTCTTTATTCTATAATGTGCCTTGGTCATGATGTTTTATCACAGCAATGGAAAAGTAACTGTATACATGGATTTTGAAGGATGGAAAAAATTGAAAGACAGAAACAATAAAATCCTTCCTCTGCTTAATTATTAGCCCTCACATCATGTCTATCCTTCTCTTTCAAGTATGATAAAAAGTTCAATGAAAAGAACCAACATGGAAATTTTAGCTCATTAACATTAGTGTCAAATTACCATAGGATATCTCATAAAAATATATAAATATGTCTGATTAATTTTTAATAGTGATCCTAAGTATGAAATAGCTTGACTGCAGGCTCCAGCATACAGTGAGCTATTTGTGATATAATTTACCTATTATAGGTTTTAAAATTAAAGGCATTCTTTTTTTTTTTGGAGGGGTGATGCTTAAAGCTGAGAGAAATAGAACCCAAACTACTTTAAGCACTCTCAAATATTTGGCATTTAAGCCCACAGTTAAGGCCTCTTACTAGGCACACCCCAATGCTAAAATAGTTTGTCATAACATTTTCTGCAGACTAATTAAAAAAAGATTACACTTGGCTGACTATGCTACACTTTTATAGCAGCCAATCTTTAGGCAAAGCAGACACAGGAAGCAGCAGGAGAAGGTAGGTGGTTCTTGGCACTTCCCTAATCAAGAAACAATGCATATCATGTACTTGTGTAACAGGAGACAGCATTAGTTTTCCAAAGCAGTTTTGCCTCACACAAAAGTTCACAAACAAACAGAGAATGGGGAGGGGAGGGAAAAGCGAAGACTGCAATAGGACTTGCCATGTATTCTGTTAGAAAGCACTAACGTACAAATGGGGAGAAAGAAAGGGAATGTCTCACCATCAATGAGAGTAGTAAAGCACAGCAAGCCTTGAGGTGACTTGGAAATTATGTAATAAAGGTCAAACTACAAAGACTGCTATTTTTAAGAACTGTGTTCATGTAGCCTTAAAATCCAGTCATATCCCTTCTGCGCCCATGGCACTTTTGCAAACAGTCACATATCTTCCCCACTATTTCATGGCAGCAATTCAAAGAATTTTAACTTGGGATATTTCAGTAACATTGAAACAAACGGCCCCTGAACTCTGTCTTCTAAATTATACATAAACATGGTGCAAATGTAGGCCAGGTCCAAAACATCACCAGTCCACAGGACTACTAGGTCTTCTGGTTAATTTAGAGCAACCCGAAGGTTAGGCTCTCAGGCAGTATAGAAAAATGATGGGTTAAAACAGATTTTTATAATCATATTGGTCTTAAATGCCAAGTTCACTGTTGCAGATTCTCAGGCAAGTTACTTAGCTGCTCTGAGCCTTTCTTGTTCCCTACAAAATGATGTCTGTCAGGATGAAATGTGTTAATATTCAGAGGGAGACAATCCACCATCAATCCTAGGACATCCCTGTACATTACTGCTGTGTATGTCAAGACTGAAAGGTGCTGCTGGGATTTTATACAGGCTATTTCCCAGGGCTTTGTTTGTAGCAAGTAATTTTCAGAATGAGGTAACATCTCCCAATCCCAGCAAAGACCAGGCTGTGAGCCTGTCACTATTAAAGTGACAAATCCCTCAAGTGTTCCTCTGCTGTAGCACAACGAACTTCCTGTACCCATCATCCAAGCGTACTCTATGGGACTTAAGATTATGGTGAACCTGAGTACTGTGGCTGACATGTTGCTATTACTTTTTCAATGATAGTATTCTTTCTCTCTGACCTAGAAGTCTTAAGTGTTCTGCAATCATCTGTCAAATGGGAACAGTGGGTACATAGTATAAAATCCTACACTTTGTATGATTCTTTTATTTTTCATTATAAGCATGGGGGTGGTATGTGCACATGAGTGCAGATACTCAAAGAGACAAAGGGAGGACACTAGATTTCTGGGATTATAGACAGTGGTGAGCCACCCAACATGGATGCTAAGCATCAAACTTTCCCCTCATGAAACTCATGAATCATTCTCCTAGCCCTCTTTGTATGGCTCTTCACAAATACATACAATGAACCCAGAAAAGCAACCAGAGGTATGATATTGAGTATCACTGAATTATCTCTGGATAGCCTGAGTATTTGATTAACGAACCACAGAAATGACTCAATGCCTAGAATAACCTAGAATGAAGCTAACATTCTCTAGAGGGAAATATATGGATAAAAGAGTGTTGCTACAGCCTTCACTGGACTAGAATAACTCAGATTCTAGAAACAAAACAAAACTATAAAGTCAGATGGCATACTCAGTTTTTAATATTCAGCATAAACAGTGATCTTTCATAATTCCCACTTTCAATCTAAAACATATATGTAATGTATGTTAAGGCAGATACATTACAATTCTGAATAATCTTTGATTCTTAATTTGTAGAAACTAAATGAAGCTCATGCAGATAATCTATTTTGACCCCTTTGTTGTACAGAACAAACTGACAGCTAAAAAGATTTTAACAAATGATGTGCCCATAAATACATTTTAAAGTTAGTTCATTTCTAAGAAATCTCCTCAAATGGCCAGAAACAAGCTCTTTTAAACAATAAGATGCCATAAATAGCCTAGTTAACTCATATCAGGTCTGAATAGCATAGTAAGTACTTTCAGATCCTATAAAATACAATTCAAGGTCTTGAAAACTTGTACTGTGTGTTAAGATAAAAAATGGAGTTTCCACTAGTTCATGGCAACATAGTTGGTGATGGGTATGAATGGGAAATGCTGTTACCGAAATATCTGACACATTTAACAACTGCTTTAATATTCAATCACAATTCTTCTACATAGAAAGTCTTCAAAAAAACTAATAAACATGAGGAAAAATATGATCTTCAGTATTAGAAACATTCAAGTGATAACATTATTTTAAGGGAAAGAGGGAGTTAAAAGCCAGGATATGCAATGTAATGCAATAATATACCTTGATCCGTAATTAGCTGGAACAGAACTGGAAGGACAAGTGTGCAAAACTGGGCTTACAGCCCTGTACAATCCCTACTTTCAGTTATAACTAAAGCCTCATTTAATTTGATATAGAGACACACTACTTAAAATTTAGGATGTAGTCTCAGGCCAACTCAGCTTATATAAAAATGGAGGGTTTGGATCTCATAAGAGCATCTGAAAACAGTTTGATGAAGCAACTATAGGAAAAGTGTAAGAATTTAGAGATCATAAAACATAGGTACACTTTGCTTTAGTAAAACAAATAGGCGAAAAATCTGAGCTGCCCAACATGGATAAAATCCAAGACTTTTTTTTTTCTTGGCATAGTAAACTTATTCTTCCATTTAAAGACCATTAGCTATTCAACCAAAGAGGGAGAAATGTAAGCTACTGCAGTGCCAATGACAAACAATCTGTGAGGGCAACCTAAGAAAGGTTATTTTCACTCACAAATGTTTTATATACACACTAACTCTTCTGGAAAACACTGATTTCATAATGAAAGGTACCAGACTGCAGAACATATTATAAGAAGCCCCGTCTCTGCCAATCCCATCTGAACATTCTGTATGTTCTCGCCTTATATCATGGGTGATGTAAATGAAAATACGTTCAAGTTACAGTACAAATTTTAAAAAGTACAGTCTTATCCATATGATCTGTGACTATGTAAAGCTCTTTGAAAAAAATAATGTGAAGAAAACCACTGAGAGGAATACAGAAAGAGCAGAGCCTTAGTTAAACTTTGAGCCTAGGCCCTCAAGGACATGGTTATCCATACGTGAAGACTTCAGAATTCAAAACCAAAAGCAGTCAAGTATAAGACAATACATTACACAGATATACACATAATATGCTTATTTACAATGAATGACAAATGACATACATATATTCTAGAAGACTGGAGAGGTGGCTCAGCTGTTAAGACAACTTACTAGTCTTCCAGAGGACCCAAGTTTAGCTGTTAGTACCACATCCGGCAGCTCACAAGTACCTATAACTCCATCTCCAGGGATCCAATATACTCATGCACACATACTAAATACAAATATGCATAACTAAAAATAAAGAACAATTTCAAAAAAAAAAAACCTACTCTAAATGAGACATTCAACCACGTCCTGTCCTTGCTGAATTTCCTTCCAGTTATAAAAATGAAATCCTTTTGGTTTTAAATTCATCATCCAACCCATATGAAATGTTTGTGTGAAGTAGAAAAATACTCTAGGAAGACAGAGCCTTGTGTCTGGCATATGTTGGCAAATAGTGTGATCTCCATGGTCTACTACCCTTGTGTAGGACCCAACCCTATGTAATGACACTGCTCTATTATACGATACATGTTATTAGAGGTCAAGATATAAATGCACAATGCCTTGCTATCTACATATAGAACTTCCTAAATAGCTCCAGTCAACATAATATGCTATTAAACATTTCAGATTTTACCGGTGATTAATTTCAAAGCACATAAAACAACACATCCATAACTTTCCTTCTCTTAAGCAAAACAAAAGGAGAAAATGCCAGGTGTCTATGGAGCCCCAACAATTATCACTCATTTACATGTTTAGAGGACAATCACCCACTTGACTGGGTCAGTAACTGCTCAGTCAAGAAGGTAAAGAGGAGACATAGATTACAAGACTAAAATTATTTAAAAGTTCACAAAGTTAGAAGAATTATACACCCATTTGCCTTTCAACACTGTAACAGCACCAAACAAGTATCTAAAGAATACTAGTTATACAATTTCTTAAAACAATCTGTGAAGAGTCTAAACCATTTGCCCAAGGTGATCTACTCCACCCATCCGAAGTGCCATCACCTCATTAATATAACCTGGTTTTCAAGTAAAACCTAAAATATCTAAAAAAGAAAGAAAGAAAGAAAGAAAGAAAGAAAGAAAGAAAGAAAGAAAGAAAGAAAGAAAGAAAAGAAAAGAAAAGAAAAGAAAAGAAAAGAAAAGAAAAGAAAAGAAAAGAAAAGAAAAGAAAAGAAAAGAAAAGAAAAGAAAAGAAAAGAAAAGAAAGAAAGAAGATAGTAATTCAGGGTTTCTGACAAAGGTTCACTGACCCACTCAACTAGATGCACATCTAGTGTGTCAGTGTGGCTAAATAACAAAGAAAGCTATCTGAGGTGCCAATGTGGCATTTATTTGGTAATAAAAATACAGGTAGTAAACTGGCTGGTGGTGGCGCACACCTTTAATCCCAGCACTCAGGAGGCAGAGGCAGGCATATCTCTGTGAGTTCGAGGCCAGCCTGGGCTACAGACTGAGTTCCAGGACAGTGAGGGCTACATAGAGGAACCCTGTCTCAAAAAACAAAAACAAACAAAAATACAGGTAGTAACCTAAACGTGTTATTGTGTAAATGTATGTGTCAAAGAATTCTGTGCATCTTTTATATGCACAGAATTCAAGAATATTTTCCCATTTGCCTAGTTATCTATAGCACTTCTCTGGCAGGAAAAATCTTCCACATAAACTCCACTTCACTTCTCAAGTCAAAAAATGAAGAAAGTGAAGTCAGAAGTCTAAATTTGGTCTATTGTCTATGGCACAGAGTAGCTATTCCAGTCTACCCACACTTGAACAGATAACTCTCATAGATACTTTTACAGAATTACAGACAAATGTGAACCTATCTTAGGTTGGTAACTGTGAACAAGATTTTACCATTATTTAAAGCTATATTTATCTAAGGAGTTTGGTGCGGTATACAGTAATTACACATATATTAGATTAAAAATCTAATTATTTTTGAGGTAATTGAGGATACTTGATTATGGGTTAAACATTGTATGATACCAAGGATTGTATTAATATTTTTAAGATGTGACAGTGGCACAGTGATTGTTTTTAAGAACTCAGTAATTTTTAGAGATGCACACTGAAGTCTGTAGGAGTCAAATGACATGATATCTGGAGTGTGAAATCCTCTAGCAAGGGAAAAATAAAGGGTAGATAAAGTAAATTTAGAAATGCTAGAGAACTAACTACTCTATCGGGACAATAGATAAATGGTAGGTCATCATATTACATTCTCTTTTTAGTATTTTTGCAATGTTTTAAAATATTTCAACCTAATTTTACATTTCTCTTGATAAAGAGACCAACAAATTAGGGGTACATTAAAAATTCCTCAAAATGTTGAATGGATATTTATCAAAGCATGTGACTATCCATAGACAACTATGACAGCACAACAAATAGCTTTTAAAAAAAAGCTTGTGAGCTCAGGAGGTAGCTCAGGTGTTTGCCTCCCATGCATGAAGCCATAGGCTTAATTCCTAATGTCTCATAAATTGAGCATTAGTGGCACATGCCAGTAATCCCAACTTCAGGAGGCAGAGGCAGGAAAATAAGAAGTTCAGAGTTACCCTCACCTACATAGAAAGTTTGAGGCCAGATTGAACTATATGATACCCTGTCTCAAAAATAAAGGACTGTAATCAAATCCTCCTGTCCCTTAGATGAGCATCACAATTACTAGTGACTGAATCAATGGCCATTTGTGAGTAATGTCTTCCTACTGCTGTGTTTGAGTTGTTCCTAGGTTGTCTGAATCAATTAGAAGTTTCTCACTTATGAGAGGCACCACTTTATAGACACCAAACAGCAGAAATGGGAGGACAATTTACTCATGTTTTTGGTAACAATTGAACACACTCTTCCCAGAGCAATTCAGGAAAATCTTCACTAAACCAAAGAGAGCACAAATGACGATGAGTTAAAAATTGTGTTTTCTACATTATTTCACAAAAAAAGCACCAATATCTTCTTCCCCAGGGCACCTCACAAAGCAAATATCCAGATTCGGTTAAGGTTCTGTTTAAAACTACAGTCAAGGTGTATCATTTGATAGTAAATCAGATTCAGCGTGATTGGGTAAAAGTTTTAACTTAGAACACACTCCTGAAGTTCACAATAAACAATCATATGCAGCAATTGTGAGCTGTCTTCCACAATGGATATCATTCACATGAAGCCAAGTTAGGTTGCAAGATCACAGCAATGTTTTTATGTCACTTAACCATCATCTTAGCCTTTTCTGTCTTCAGAAAAAAAATAATACAACACATACCCCAAATGTGGCAGAAGGAACTGAGAATGAGAGAAATCTGTGTCTTCAATAATAACCATTTCAGTGCTAAAGCTACCCAGTAATATATTAATCAGATGTGCTGATTCATATAAATTAGCATATATTATTATATACTATTTTCAGAGCATGCTGGTATTTACAGTGTTGTTTGACATTAGGTTAGGAATGAGTAAGATTCCAGTTAAATGACATGTTGCTACTGGCAAAGTTTTTAGTACTTACAGTGAAATCTAAGGAGGATTATAATTATAAATTGTTCAAAAGGGAACAAAAGAAGTGAGAGATTGAATAACTTTCTACTTTTAAGAGTCCCTGAAGCATAATGACTCAGTGCTATAGATAACTTCCACAATAGAGGTGATAGCTTTTAAACTTATCTCCAAGTCAGTCCCCGTAACACCTGAATGACTCAGTTTCCTTATTTGTACAAGATCACTAAGCTCCTTGACAAGACAGAATGTCATACCTATCTACTGAATATTTTTTTAAAAAATTTTAAATGCCTGAAATTGATCAATTCAAAGAAAACAGTAGACCTGTTCTTTAAAAATTTAGAGTGTGGGCTGGAGAGATGGCTCAGTGGTTGGAAGCACTTATTGCTCTTGCAAAGACGTAAGTTTGTTTCTCAGCACCCAGATGGTGGCTTCAAAACCCTAAGAAACTCCATTTCCAGGGGACTTGATACCCTCTTTTGACCTGTATGCACACCAGGCACATACGTGGCACACACACGTACATGCAAGCAAAAACACTCATACACATAATATAAAATAAATGAATCTAAAATAAAATAAATAGTAAAAAAATTGAGTGAGCGAAAGTTAAGCTCACATCTACAATCACTCAGAAGAAAGGATGATTAGTAAAAGGACAGAATGTATAATGCTGCAAAAAACAAAGGGAATTGGAGAGGCGAACAAGGAATAAATCAACAAACACCTGATTATAGCACTTTATACAATAACAACATGAGGGATTTCAAATTGCAAAACAGACATGAAATTCAACATCCACAAACATTTTTTTTAAAAAAAAATGGGGAATGAGCTCAGGTCCTCGTGAATGCCAGGCAAGCACTCTACCATGGAGCTATGCCCCAATTCCATAATCACATTTGCTTCAGGTGATATAAGAGGCTTTCAGTAATATATGTTGCTATAACATTATACAATTTCCTAAATGTGTTCTTAATGTTTACTGTATTTTATCTAAGCTACCTTGTCTGGCAAATTAGACAGAAAAGGTGGCATGCTTTTGTAGTTCCAGCTGCTGAGGGGACTGTGACAAGAGGATCACCTGAGGTCAGGAGTTAAAAGATAGCCTGGGCAACAGAACTGCAAGACCCTGTCTCAAAAATCAAAGAAGCATTTTGGGCAGGAAACCATATCTCTGACTGGCAGACATTAATCAAGGAGCTGAAATTTCTGGTATTAATCTCATCAGAGATCACAAGCAAATAAAAGACAGAAAGGACACTGGAACCAAGAATTTTTGACTCCACAGTCCATATCATTTTTAGACTATTCTGAAGCCTCCTAGTAATGACAGCAAACTGTTACTTGGGACTTGGTAATGTCAGTATCATCTCTCTGCATGGGAGTTCTGGCTCTGACATCAGAAGAATCTAAACAAACAAGGGGAGGAGGGAGTTTCTCATGACCCTGAAGAGGTTATTTGAACTTCTAACTCAAAGAAAATACACAGGAACCAGGCATTTAGGCTCAGGTCATAATCCATGCACTTGTTATATGGAGGGAAACAGGATCTGGTATTGGCCAGCCTCAGGAGTTACATGGTAAATTTAAAATCAGACAATGATCTCAAGTAAACCCAAAAAGAAACAGAATAATGGACAGGAAAGTTCATTTGATAATATACATATGTACATACTAACAAAAAATGTCGCATATAAAAGATAACAGTTTGGGGCTGGGGATGTAGCTCAGTTGACAGCATGCTTGCCTAGCACATATGAAGCCCTTGGTTGAGTCCTCAGCACCACATAAATCAGATACAGCATGTAATCTCAGCATTTGAAGTACATGCAGAAGGATAAGAAGTTCAAGATCATCCTGATCTACATAGGGAGTCCAAGGCCACCCTGGAATCCTGGAATAAATGAAAACCCATCTCAAAAAAAAAAAAAAAGAACTATCACTTGTAATTTTATTGTTTTGTTTTTGTTTGGTTTGATGTTGTTAAGTCTCTTTTCTACAATGTAACTCCCAATCTCCCAATATATCTGACCTATAGAGACAAAAATCCCTAGCTAATAATCATTGGCTGTTTACAAGAATAAACAAAAGAAAAGCCATGCCCAGAAGCACTTTAAAATCTCTGTAAAGCAAGATCAGTGCATAACACTGAAACTCTTGACAGCTAAAAGTTCAGAAGAAGGAAAAGCCTTCTTTCTCAGTAAGATGAAATAACCAGTGAAGGTTTAAAGGAAGAAAGGGAGCGCCCAGGTAGGAGCTGGGCCATGAAAGCACTGCGATTCATTAAAGACAAACAAGAAAGATGCTTCCAATTTGGTGAGACTACCCAGGGTGATGTCAGGAGGGAAAGGAAATGAGAATTACAGGAATAAAGAAATTCGGATCCAGGATGTATATAAGCAGCAACTGGAATCCAGGACTCTAAATGGCAAACTCCATCATGCTACTCTGCTCCTCCTGACTGGCCTTCCTCCCTCCATTCCAGCATCCCTTTCCAGCAAAATTCTCCACAGGTCTATATTTCTTTCTGAAAGACATATCTAATCAGGGAACTCTCTCATTTTAATCTCTCCAACAACTTACTGTGACTTTCAGGAAAAAAGCTGAAATTCCAACATGAGACACAAAGATCTACTGTGACCTGGAGCTGATCTCTTTGTGCCCAGATCCACCAATAAATATAATTTCCTTTTGTTTCAGCCACTCGTATCTAGTTGAATGTTCTTTGTTAGCATATTTCTATACCTCTCTACCTTTGTATATGTTGCCATTTTTATCTAGAATGTGTCCCCCTTCCCTTCAATCAAAGCCCTATTCAAGCCTTGTTGTACATGGCTTCTATTATAAGCCTTTCTCTTTTTTTTAACTTTTTATTGATTGTGGCTTTCACATCATGTATCTTGACCCATTCATCTCCCCATCCCTTAGTATCTGCCCTCTGCCCCTGCAACCCCCCCACAAAAAAATAAAATAAAATAAAATTTAAGAGAAAAGAAAAAAAAAAGAAAAAAATCTCATTGTGGAAGCTGTACTGTGGCTCAGTGAGTCACAGAGTATACTCTTTAGTCTATATATCTGCACAAGTGTTCATTCCAATGAGTCATTGGTCTGGTTCCAGACCTCTGGCTTCTGCTACACATTGATACTGGGCCCTCACTGGGAAGGACTCCTCTTGAATATCCTGTTGTTGCCCTGTGTCCTGAAGATCCTGAAGGTTTGGATCTGCAGGTCCAGCCCCTTCACATGCTCCAGCAGATCATACATGGGGTGGATGTTGGGGTGGGCC
>LZPO01116960.1:890763-903436 GCA_001675575.1 Neotoma lepida
ACAAAACAAAAACAAACTAATTGGAATAGGACAATACAAACAAATAAGGAAGAGAGTCCAAGAAAAGGCACAAGAAATATAGGCACAGAGACCCCATCATTTCGTACATTCATAAAAATCATAAAAACATAGGGGCTCATAGGGTTAAAAAATGAAAATAAAAATTAAATTAAAATTTTCTTAAATCAGAGAGAAAAGAAAGGAAAAAAGTTCCAACAAGATATTATGAGACAAGGAACCATCAAAGATGCCACTGAGTGCATTTAGTGTTGGCCATCTACTGCTGGGCATGGGGCCTTTCCTTAAGAGTGATTTGTTTCCTCAGGGAAATTCCCTAGGAGAAAACTAATTTTTCATTTCCAAGTGGTCATCAATTAGAGATATCTTCTGGTTAGAGATGGGGTAGGGAATGTGCCCACATCTCCTCTCAGCTCTAGGACTCCATCTGCTGTAGACCTGCCCCAGTCGTGTGAATGCTGCCTCAGGCTCTGTGAGTTCTTCTGTGCATCCATCCAGCTTTGTTTAGGAGGTCTTGTTTCCTTGATCTCCATCCCTCTGGCTCTTATACTCTTTGTACCTTTGCATGGTTCCATGAGTCCTGAGTGGAAGGATTTGATGGACACATCCCATTTAGGGTTGAGTGTTTCAAGGTCTCTCACTCTGTGCACATTGTTCAGCTGTGAGTCTCTATATTTCTTCCCATCTGGTGCAGAAGGAAGTTTCTCTGATGATGGGAAAGCAAGGCACTGATCTATGAGTATAGCAGAATGTCATTAGCAGTCATTTTATTGCTACTTTCTTTTAGCAGAGCAGTAATATTTGGTTTCCCGTCTCAGGTTCTTAGCCATTCAAGCAATGTTGAGTATGGGTTCCATCTCATGGAGTGGACCTTAAATCAAATCAGATCTTGGTTGGTTACTCCCACAAGCTTTGTGCCACTGTTGTACCAGCGTATCTTACAGGCAAGACATCATTGCAGATGGAAGGATTTATAACTGAGTCAATGTTTATCTTTCTCAGTTGATGTTGTCCCGCAGAGTTCCTTCCAGTACCATGAACATTAATTAGTCCGTAGAGGTGAAGGTTCTAGGTAGAAACTAGCTGAGCTTCCCTATGTTTAATGAGTTGTATAGGTGTTGTCTCCATGTCAGCATGTGATATGTTGCTTTGTTCGGTTTTGGTTTTTGCTGTTGTTGTTTTGTTTATTTGTTTGTTTTTTGAGACAGGGTTTTGCTATTTAGCCTGGATTTGCTTCAAACCTGCAACCTTCCTACTTTAGTTCCAAACTTCCTTCAGTGTAAATCCCATGAACCCCTACTCCTGGCTCATGGATAATTTCCTGAGAAACAAACATCAGGATATTGAAATGCTGCTCCTCTGCATTTTATTTGATGTGTTATTATTTCAAATATATCTGTAACATTGGCCTTCTGCTGCTTTTAGAACAGAAAGGCTAACAAGCCCTTCCATCAGCATTCGCAGCTTCACTTCACACTCTGATACTTTATAAAGGCAGACCTGCCTCTAAACTCTATGAACCAACCCTGATTTGCATCAACATTTTCATCCTTTAATCCCTCACCATGTTGTTGCTTCACACAATAAAAATGCCTCTGAAGCTTGGCTTCCATAGTGGCCAAATTCAAAGGCTTACTGGGCTGAGCCTGATTCCAAAATCCTCAGAAGAATGTTTTCCCATTGCATTTCAGGCCTACGTGTGGGCCTATGATGTGATATATAAATTATTAGAAGATTACTTTTCCTGTTTTAAACTAGTTTTGATTGTTTATTATCATGTAGAATTATAATCAGATTTTATCTAGAATACTAGAATTTACACTTGTGATTTTAATTCAGTAATAATATGTAAATGAGCATTGAGAACTATCCATGTCCAGGGCAATGTGCTAAGTATAAGTGAATGATCTCAATGGGCTTACTATCTAGTCAGGGTAACTGACAAGTTCAAAATTAACTACAAAAGTATGTTATAGGATCATACATTAAGAAAAGAATTGAGAATGGGACAGATTTTGTAGAGAAATTAGGCCTCTAAGTGTGTGACTCCAAATGTTGAAAATGAGAGGAAGGTGTGTGTGACAAATGAATTAGCATTACCAACAGCATGAAGAAAAAAAATATGGGCTGAGTTAGTATTCTAGAGAAGCTGCAGTGAGAGATAAAGCTGGAAGAGCAATGGAATCAACTCAGAAAGACTTGAAATGTGATCCTGAATTTTGAATTTGCTCTATATGCTTGGAGTCAATAGAGAATCATGAATGAAAGAATTAATTTAGCAGAGCTATGTTTAAGAAAATGAGAAACCTTGTTTGGGGATGTAGTCCACTCCATACAGTGCTTGCATAACATACACAAGGCTCTGGGTTCAATCCCAAGAACTAGATAAAAATGAATGTGGGGGCACATGGCTGAAATCCCTGCATGGGAAGCAGAATCAGGAGGATCAGAAATTCAAAGCTGTCCTCAGCTATAGGGAGTTTGAAGCCAGCCTGGGCTATCTGAAATCCTATCTCAAAAAAAAAATTCAAAATTAGAGATGAGAAGTTAGGATGGCACTTTCAAAAGTCACAATCTTTTGGGTGGAGGAAATGAGTATGTTAAAGTTGAGTGCCATGCTCTAAAATCATTACCTAGGACAGATATCCATGACTGTGCAGACCATGAGGGGCTGGAAGGATCAACCAAGATAAAATTTACCACTAATAACTAAGTGAAAACAAATAGTAAAACTCCAAGTAATAAAAGTTTTAATTACACTTCATTTGTGGGCACAAGGATTTGCCTAGTGGAGTTTGGATAAAGAGAAAATGTATCTTAAGGAAAAAGAATAAATGTAAACAGCATATAGGCATCCAGAGCTTAATCTTATTGGTTAGTAGATAAACTGCTGTATAGCTATATTGGTCTGGTCCAAGAGATCAGAGGCAGTTAGGTAGTTTCATCCTAGGCATACAATATACCAAGCTCTGGGACAATAGAAAAGAGAATAAAAGGTAAAAACAAATATTATAAATGATTCTCAGAATTTGGTGCCCTGATATAAGCAATGAAATGGTTAGATTCTGAGATTTAAATATCCTGTAACAAGAAGAGTAGAAATACTAGACTGGGAATCTAATAGGAGAAATACATTTGCAAAAATAACACAATGCCAAGTTTTATAGAGAAAAGAAGCAACATTTCAGATGCTTACCATATATGCTCATGAAGGTTTTATAAGAAATTAAATCTAGTGCTTCTGAAAACGTTTTGAGAAAGAGATGATATTTGAATAAAAAGATGAATATATAGAGTCATTAAAAATATTAGTTGGAGCCAGGCACGGTGGCACACACTTTTAGCCCTAGCACTCAGAAAGCAGAGGCAGGCTGGTCTCTGTAGGCTTAATGCCAGCCTGGCAACACTGTGAGAACCTGTATCAAGGAAAGAAAATAAAAAAGAAAAATAAATACTAGTTGAAGCTACAGGAGTAGGTACAATTACCAAAGAATAGCATGTAGAGCAGTGGTTCTCAACCTTCCTAATGCTGCGACCTTTTAATACAGCTCCTCATGTTGTGGTGACCCCCAACCATAAAATTATTCTGGTTGGTACTTCATAACTGTAATTTTGATACTGTTATTAATCATACAGTAAATATCTGTGTTTTCTGATAGTCTTAGGAGACTCCTGTGAAAGGGTCCTTTGACTCCAAAGGGGTCTTGACCCACAGATTGAGAACCACTGATGTAGAGACTAATGAGAACCAAGAAAATAAGTCTCTGGAAAGCTGAATTTAAGTGTACAAAGGAGAAATAAATCATCTAAGAAAAAAGCATAACATTATTTATTACTCATCATAGAGTCTGAGATGTTGAGTACTGAATAATGGCCAGGGATGAGGAAAATGATGTTGATACCATGATACAATAATAAAGATTGGAAATCTAAAAAGGGACATATTTTTGACACTGGATGGCTGAGTGCTGAGGGGAAAAGACACACACAGGTGAACTGGGTGTAATGGTGAGCAGAAGCAGTCTTGGACATTCCTGAGATGGCGGTGCAAGTATGCATGCAGGCAGAGTTCAAGTCCAGCCTGGGAGACATAGTACCGCCTTATCTAAAAAGCAAACAAACAAAAAACAAAAACTCACATTCAGACAAGTGAGATGGTATCCAAGGCAATAGCACAGAAGCTACTCATTAACTTCAAAGAAGAGTAGCCACAGAAAAATCAGAAAGGAAGTGTGAGAGGGGGCTACCCACCACCCCCAAAGTTCCCTAGAGTGCTCTTGAGTAGGAGTAGCAGGAAATATTAGATAGAAAGATTTAGAGCAGGGAGAAAAAGATAGAAAATACAGGATAGCCTCAAGAGGGCCCGGAACCTATTTCACCGGCCCCGACTGTCTCTGCCCCAGGGTATTTATAGAAAAGTTAAGGGGTGGAGCAAAAGACCTCCCCCCAGCACAGCCAAGTGCAGACCATCTCAGATATCTGCACTCAGGCCTGTTGTTCAGTCATCCTCTCTATGCAGACTTGCTGGGTAAAGCCACTAGGAAACCTGAAAATGGGCTCCCACAGAAGAGCCTTGGGTAACACTAAAGACAGAAGTCAATGAGCAGATTGTGGTGTTATCAAAATAATGTATCATTATTGGAAGACTGCATCCAATTAAACCAAAGGTAAAACTGCTCAGAACTTCAGTTCTGAAACTGTTTCAGAAGCAGTTTACCAGCCAAATAAGAAAGTCTAATTTCTTCTCTTTCAAAGGATACTTATTGGCATTCATCATTATTTTAGTTTCCCTCTTTCCTTTCTTTCCTCCCTTCTAGCCTTTACTCAGCATAAGTTATTATTCTCACCTTTTCTGCCACACCTGGTAGCCAGCCCTAAGCTCCATTTTCTAGAATATTATTTTCTGATGTTGGCCTGTGAACAGGCAGACACAGGAAAGGGGGCTTTACATGGTAGTACAACAGTCATTCAGGGAATAAAATTCCAACTTGGACTTAGAAGGTGTCAGAGAAGTACACAGGGGACCAAATTCCATTTGTGTGCTGGAAGAATGCTCTAAGTGCTGGAGGTTTGTACTTTATAAATTATATTAGCTTCAAGCCTTCTTAGATATGTGTTTATCCATTAAAACTAATACACAAAGCCCATGAATAGATGCACACACAGATAATTGTGTTAGCTATTCATTGGTATGTAAAATACCTGAACAAAACTTCAGAGGAGAAAGATTGTTCTGGACCATAGTTTCAGAAGTTTCAACTCACAGCTAGCCGGGTCCAGTGCTGTGGGCTTGAGGTGTTGAGACAGAATATTATGAAGAAAATCCACCTACCTAATGACCATCAAAAAGCAGAGAAAGAGACAGGACAGGGTCGGGGTCAGGGAGCAGATATAGCCTTCAAAGCACAACTCCAATGAACTTCTTCCTCTAACCCATCTCCATCTCCTAGTCTCCACAACTTCCTAGTAAGCCATCACATTATGAATCCATCTATGGATTAATCCACTGATGATGTTAAAGCCTCCATGATCCAATCACTTCCTCAAAGGCCCAACTCTGAACATTGCTGTACCAGGGACTAAGCCTTCACAACATGAGCCTTTGGGAAATATTTATATCTAAATAACAATCTGTAATGAGTCTTTCTCTGTCCCACCAGCCAGCTGCCAAATAGTGACTTGGAGACTTATTATTAATTATGAAAGCCCAGCCTAAGCTTAGGCTTGTTCCTAACTGGTTCTTATAACTTAAATTAAGCAATATTTTAAAATCCATGTTCTTTTACATGGCTTGGTTACCTTTACTCTATACTGCCCATTCTGCTGCCTCCACTACATCTGGCTGGTGACACCTCTTTCTTCTTCTCCAAGACCTCTCTGTCCCCAGAAATCCCACCTAACCTCTTCCTACCTAGCTATTGGCCATCTAGCTCTTTATTAAACCAATCACAGTGACACATCTTCACACAGTATAAAGGAATATTCTTCCACAAAAATCCTTAATTTCTGCTATGTACAAATATAAATATGTTCATTCTAATAATGTCAGAGAATATGAATATGAGAGGCCACATTATTTTGCTTTTTCAAGTAGATTACTTTTCCCTTTCTGAAGTTTTTTTTTCTCTTTGCCACTTCTAGAAAGCTGAAAAGCCTCCATTTAGGCAGTGAGAAGCACAATGGAAATAGGTTCAAGACCTTTACTATGATTCAAGGCAGCATATTCAGTTTGTAACTTTTCAGTTACTCTGACTTCGAGGGCTATGGAACATTCATAGGTTTTACCCTGTGGCTCTAAAAGATGAGGAGTCTTAGCTATACTAGCCAGCTTTGTACGTTGAAGCATTCCACCAGAAAAGGACTAGATAAGAAACCAGAGAAATAAAGACATGGTTAATACAAACAGTGTTGGCCTAAAACTATGATTCTCAAACTATGCCCCCCTCAACCAAAGGTATTAGCATTACATCAAAATTTGTTAGAAATAATTCTCTTTTTAAGTTTTATTTTATTTTAGATATATGGGTGCTTTGCATGCATGTATATCTGTGTAACATGTGTAGGACTGGTACCTGTGGAGGTTAGAAGAGGGTGTTGGATCCCCTGAAACTAATGTTACAGATGGTTATGAACTGCTGTGTGGATATGGGAAATCTAACTCAGGTCCTCTTCAATGATAGGCCAGTGCTCTTAACTGCTGAGCCATCTCTCCAACCCCAGAATAAATGTTTTTGAGACATGGTATCATGTACCCGAGGCTGGCTTCAAACTCTACATGTAGCAAAGGATGACCTTGAACTCATCTTCCAGCCTCTACCTCCCAATTACTGGGATTATAGGTGTGTATGTCACCATGCCTGAGTCTATGTGGAGTTGGATATCAAACAAGGACTTCATGCATACAAAGAAAACATTCTACCAACCAAACTACACCTCCCAGTTCTTATAAATAAAACTCAGCACCAACCAAGACCCATTACATTAAAACTCTAGTGAAATAAAAAAATTCTGGATTTTAATAAGTCTTCCAAATGATTTTGATGCACTGGTGTTTGAGAATCCTTTAATAAGCCAGAGGGTAGAGAAAAGAACAGACAGAAGAATAAAGCACTAGTGATGAAGATGTGATTGAAGTAAGAAGGTGAAAACTACTACTGACTGCCTTCTCAAGAACAAATTTTACATGCAGATATTTTAAAATATCAAACTGCACATTTGAGAGGCAGGAATACGTTGAGTAGAATGGGAAGCCAAATGTTTAGTGACAACAAGCTGATAGTCAAGGGTCAATGATTTAAGAGATGAATCAAGTGCAAACCAGCATGTGCTCTCAGGAATGTTAAAAAGAAGCAAGGTACTCAATGTAATCTCTGCTGTTTCTGTGGGGAGTATTGCCCATGAAACTCTCACTTCATTTGTATTCCTCAACAGCACAGAATTTCTCATGTCAACAGAAAACAGAAATGAATGTGTAAGAAAGTAGGTACCATTAAATAGGACTCAGATGGTTTGGAAACAAGCCTTTGTCACAATTCACATATATTTGCTAACAGGCTTTCTGGTTATCAAAAAAAAAATCTTGTAGAGGATGCTACCTGGGACTGGTAGAGGCCCACATATTGCAGCCAAGGACCTGGAAAACTATATTATACCTGTCCAACCTGGCTTGGTGCAGTGGAAGGAGAGCAAGGAGGAAGTCACTGGTGTGTCATTGGTATCTAAGTATTCATTTGGACAGGTGGGACAAGGCAGAGAGATAATATGACAGGACAAGACAGTGCAAAGGTTCCTCCATCTTGGATTCTTGCTGAGGCCATTTCAGGTTTAACTAGAATTTGGTCTCCTTGATGGCGAATTCCAATGAAAGTAACCCAACGCTATTCTAGAAAACAAAGCTCAGAATGTCCTAACTTATATTAACTTCTGTTAAACTGCCTGTTTGTGTGGAACACCTCCAGCTACCTGCTTATCTTAGCTTCTGTTAAATTGCTTGCTTCTGTGAGGGCCACCTGCAGCTGCTGAGCTAGATGCCAAGACATAGAATTTGCCTTCAAAAACCATGTGTTCTGAACACTCAGGGTCTCACTTAGATCCATGAATACCTGGGTGGTCCCAGGTGGTCCCAGCCAGTTGGAATAAAGACTTTCAACTGCCTATAAACTGTATCTAAGTGGTCATCTCTGGTGGGTTACCCATAATAATACAGATAACAAAGGCCTGCATTCTTCATGCAGCAGGTAGAATTTTGCTGATTGTGAAAAGATCCAATCTGCCTGCAGGTACCAAAGGTCCAACTTCCAAATAGAGAAATAGTTTGTAGCCATTTTCCCACTAGGACACAACTAACAGATAAAAGTTCTTGGTTCAAATATATTCTACTACCTGATGTCTGATTTGGGGCACATTGCTTAATCATGTTTCTTCCTCTGTGAAATTGAACCTACTTTATTGTATTAATTGGAATCATATAATATACTGTATGTTAAATATTAATTCAGATACAAAAAAGTGACTAATATATTTCAACAATTATTGTGAGATTAAGTACATGCTATGATTTATTACAGCCTTGTGGCATTACCCAAGTAACGGATCTGTACAGTGCCTTAGTTTCCCCCACAAATAAAATGGAGCTATGAAATGATGCAACTACTATACTTTGCTTTGATAGAGGAATTAATCAATCTATGTAAAATTCTTACTAAAGTACTTGGCACATAACAAGCACATGATGAATGTTAACCACCACTATTACTCTTGGAGGATGTGTTTCATTCCCTAAACTGTTTTTGGTTTTAATTTTTAAATTTTTACCTTTACGGGTTTTCTTTTTATTTACTTTTAAATTTAGCACCCAGGCCAGGCATGCAGACAGGCTAACTGCAGGTGCTCTCTTTTTCCTCCACTCCTTCAAATCCAATACCCCAGTCTTATCCACAGCCCTGCCGCAGAACCCCTGCAGCAACCTCCCAGGCCTGCCATCTCCAATGGATCACACAGATCTTCACTTCCAAACTTCCCACCCCCCACTTATTACTTTAACCTAGCCCCCAACTCCAGCAAGCATTCCCCAGGAACCTGCAGGCCATGAAGGCCAGGGCAGGTAGATAACTGCAGATCTTCACTTCTCCTCTGCTCCAAATCCAATTCTCCTTTTGCTCTGTAGCAGACCACCTGCTGTAGCCTCACCTACCTCCTAGCCCCCATCTCCAGTGTAACACACAGATCCTCCCTTCAAACCTTTCTTTTCCCAACTCATCACTTTATTCCAGTGCCCAACCCCAACAGGCATTCTCTGGAAATCCATAGGCCACTCTAGCCAGAGAAACAGGTAGGCTAACTACAGATCTTCACCTCTCCCATCTCCTCCTATCCCACAGTCTCATCACCAGTTCTGTAGCACACTATCTGTTGTGGCATCTCCTTACTCTCTTCCTGCACTCCAAGGGAACTAAGCAGATCCTGGAAAACATCTTGTTTTCTTTCTTCCCATGAACCCCCTCACCACTATTCCCAAACAATCCCCATTCCTAAGAATTCACTCCCAATACCTAGAAACACATTTTACTAGGAAACCTCAGTGGACATACCTAGTAGGATCTCAGAAGAATTTCCTATCAGGCAGCACACAGTCACAACACCCTCCTAAGAAGCAGAGAGGGCAACAGAAACCAGGGGGCAGAAATATCCAACAAAGACATGACCAGATATCAGCACCTAAGATTTCAATTTTCCAAACCCAGATGCCAAGACACCAGTGTAAACACAAAATCAATAACAGCCAAGACATTATGTCTCCACTAGAACCCAGCAACCCTTCTACAGTAGGGACTGAGTATTGCAACATAGCAGAAGAATAAGACAAAGGCCTTAAAACAACCCTTATGAATATTATAGAGGCCCTTAAAGAGGAAATGAAGAAATGCCTTAAAGAAGTCTACGAAAACATGAGCAAACAGGGGAAGGAAATGAATACAACTATTCAAGACCTGAAAGTGGAATAAAATCAATAGAGAAAACCCAAACAGAGAAAACTGGAAATGAAAAAAAAGGAACTTGAGCAACAGGAACCTCAGAGGCAAGCCTCAACAATAGAGCACAAAAAAGAGAGAGTCTTAGGCATTGAAGACACAATAGAAGAAACAGATACTTCAGTTCAAGAAAATGTTAAACTAAAAAGCTCCAGGCACAAAACATCCAGGAAATCTGGGACAGTATGAAAAGACCAAATCTAAGAATAATAGTTATAGAGGAAGGAAAAGAAACCCAGGCCTAAGGCACAGATAATATTTTCAACAAAATCATAGAAGAAAATTCCCCTAACCTAAAGAAGGAGGTGCCTATCAAGGTACAGAAGCATACAGAACATCAAATAGACAAGATTAGAGAATAAATTCCCCTCAGAATATAATAATCAAAACATTATACATACAAAACAAAGAGAGAATATTAAAAGCTGAATGGGAACAGGTAAAGCAGACCTATTAGAATTATACCTGACTTCTCAATGGAGACTCTGAAAGACAGAAAGGCCTGAACAGATGTTCTGTAGACACTTAAACATAACAGATGTGCTACAGATGCCAACGCAGGCTACTATACCCACCAAAACTTTCAATCACAATAGATGGAGAAAATAAGGTATTCTATGAAAAAGCTAAATATAAACAATATCTATCTACAAACCCAGCACTACTGAAGGCTCAAGAAGGAAAACTCCAACCTAAAGAAGTTAACCACACCCAAGAAAACACAAGAAATGTATAATCCCAGACAAGCAAATCAAAAGAGAAGCACACACACACACACCTGTCTCTTATACACATCTAGATGTGTATAAGAGACAGAGTTGGTATAGTCTTTTTAATACCTAGCAAAACAGACTCCAAATCAAAACCAATCATAATAGGAAAGGATACTACATACCCATCAAAGGAAAAATCTATTAAGAGGACATTGCAATTCTTAACATCTACTCACCAAACACAAGGAAAAAACAAATTTGAAAAAGAAACACTACTACAATATTGATCTTCACATACTGATAGTAGGAGACTTCAATGCCCTGCTCTCACTGGTGGATAGGTCATCCAGACAAAAATGAAATAGAGAAATATTGAAGCTAACAGATGTTATAAACCAAATGGACCTAACAGATATTTACAGAACATTTCACCCCCACACAAAAGAACTCTTGGGACTTTCTCCGAAATTGACCACATACCTAACACAATTCTCAATAGACAGAAGAAAACTGAAATAAGACCCATAGATTAAAGTTGGATTTCAATAACAACAAAAACAACAGTAAGCTTACAAACTCATGGAAACTGAATAACTCACTACAGAATTAAAAATGGGTCAAGACAGAAAAAAGAAATTAAAGAGTTTGTAGAATTCAATGAAAATGAATCCACAACATATCCAAATTAGGGGACACAATGAAGGCTGTTCAAAGAGGAACTTAGTTCAAGTTCATAGCACTAAATGCCTACTTTTTGTTTAATAGCTGAGGTCTTATACTAGTATCTTAACAGCACAACTGAAAGCTCTAGAACAAAAAGAAGAAACCACACCCCAAAGGAGTAGATGGCAAGAAATAATCAAACTCAGGGATGAATTCAATAAAATAGAAACAAAAAAGAATACAAAAAAATCAGTGAAACAAAGAATTGGTTCTTTGTGAGAAAATCAGTAAGATAGATAAACTCTTACAAAAATTAACTAAAAGTCAGAAAAAGAATATCCAAATTAACAGAATTAGAAATGAAAAGGAGAGCATAACAATAGACACTGACGAAATCCGGAGAATCATAAGAATATAGTTTAAAACCCTGTACTCCACCAAATTGGAAAACCTAAAAGAAATGTATATTTTTTATGATATATACCACTTACCAAAGTTAAGTCAAGAGCATATAAGCAATTTAAACAGGCCTATACCCCCTAGTAAAATAGAAGCAGTCATTAAAAGTCTCTCAACTAAAAAAAGCCCAGAGCCAGATGGTTTTAGCACAGAATTCTACTGGTCTTTCAAAGAAGAGTTAATGCCAATACTCCTCAAATTATTCCACACAATAGAAACAGAAGGAACATTGCCCAATTTGTTTTACGTGGCCACAGTTATACTGATACTCAAACCACATAAAGACTTAAAAAAAGAAAGAGAACTACAGAACAATTTCCCTCATAAACATAGATGTAAAAATTCTTAATAAAATGCTTGCAAGATCCAAGAACACATCAAAAAGCCAATCTGATCATGCAGGCTTCATTCCAGAGTAGCAGGGATAGTTCAACATATGTAAACAGATAAATGTAACACACCATATAGACAGACTGAAAGATAAAAGCCATATGATCATTTCATTAGATTTAGAAAAGACCTTTAACAAAACCCAACATCCCATCATGATAAAAGTCTTAGAGAGATTAGGGATACAAAGGACATAGCCAAACATAATAAAGGCAATTTACAGCAGGCCCATAGCCAACATCAAATTAAATGGAGAGAAACTTAAAACAATTACACTAAAATCAGAAACAAGACAAGGTTGTTCACTCTCTTCATACCTATTCATTATAGTACTTGATGTCTTAGCTAGAGCAATAAGACAACTGAAGGAGATCAAAGGGATACAAATTGGAAATGATG
>LZPO01116960.1:903511-923981 GCA_001675575.1 Neotoma lepida
CATACTACTGATAAACACTTCAGCAAATAGCTGAATTAATTGTGATTAACTCACAAAAATCAGTAACCTTCCTATATACAAATGACAAATTAAGAAAGAAATCAAGGAAACAACATCTTTCACAATAGCTTCAAATAGTATAAAATATGCTGCAATAACATCAAGTAACGAAGTGAAAGACTTGTGTGATAAAAAATTTAAAATGAAGAAAAATTGAAAAAAATAATAGAAGATGGAAATATCTTCCATGATCATGGATTAGTAGGATTAATATAGTAAAAATGATCATCCTACCAAAAGCAATCTACAGATTCAATGCAATCCCATCAAAATTCCAACACAGTTCTTCACAGAGCTTGAAAGGATAATCTTCAGCTTCATATGGAAACACACAAAAAAATCCAAGATAGCTAAAACACACCTGAATAATAAAAGAACTGCTGGAAGTATCACCATCTCCAACTTCGAAGTTGTACTACAAATCAATAGTAAGAAAAACAGCATGATATTGGCATAAAAACAGGCACATTTATCAATGAAATCAAATTGAAGACCCAGACATACATAAGTCCACATACATATGGACACCTGATTTTTGAGAAAGAAGCTAGAAATACTCATAGAAAAAAAGACAGCATCTTCAACAAATGGTGCTTGTTAAAACTGGATGGTTGCATGTAGAAGAATACAGAGATCCATACTTAGGACCCTGAACAATACTCTACTCCATATGAGTCAAAGACCTCAACCAAAACCTGATATACTGAACCTGACAGAATCATGTTTGGTTCTATCCCAGGTCTCTGGGCTATCCAGCCTCTGGGTGCTGGCACTCCAGGCAGTGTCAGAGGTGGGCTTCCTTTCCAGCCATGAATCTCAAGCTCAACCAGTTGGCCACTCCCACAATCTCTGTTTCACCCTTACTCCAGACTGTAGGTCAAAGGTTTTGTGACTGGGTTGGTGTCACAATCCCTCCACTGGAAGTCTTGCCTGGTCACAGGAGATGGCCAGTTCAGGCTAAATATACCCTATTATTAGGAATCTTAGCTGGGGTCACCCTTGTAGATTCCTGGGAATTTTCATTGCACTAGGTTTCTACCTTCCCCAACTTCCAGTCATCTCTTCCAATATTCTCTCAGTCCATCTCCGAACCTGATCCCTCCCATTCCCATCCCCATCCACTCCCATGCCACCTGCAAAATCTATTCATTTTCCCCTTCCCACAAAGATCCAAGCTTCCCCCAACCCTGCCCATCCCCCATCCCGGCTTGAGCCCTCCTTGTTACTTAGCTTCTCTGGGACTGTGGACTGTAGCATGGTTATCCTTTATTTTACCGTGGTTATCCTTTATTTTACCACAAATATCCACTTATAAGTAAGTATATACCATGTTAGTCTTTCTGGGTCTGGGTTACCTCACTCAGGATGCCTGTAAATTTCATAATGTCATTGTTTTGTTTTGTTTTTTCCTAATTTAACTTTTTATTGACTCTTTATGGATTTCACATCAAGCATCTCAACCCCACTCATCTCTCTGTCCCTTTGCATCTGCCCCTTGCCCTTGTAACATCTTCCTAGGATAAAACAAAATAAAATGTAAAAGAAATAAAAGAAAAATCTCTTTGTGAAAGCTATGGTATAACTCAGTGCGTCACTCAGTATACACTGTAGTCCATATATCTTTACTTGCAAATATTCATTGCAATGAGTCATTGGTCCTTTTTGAGGCCTCTGGCTTCTGCTACACTGTAGTAGGTAGCTGTTCTAGCAATGACCTTGAAGCATATGGCCACTCCCTTAGACCTGGGATGCATGTACACAGCACTCTCTTTGCTCCCTCATGGTTTTGGATGCTGGGACTGATCAGGCAGATCTTGGAAGAAGATCAGTGTGGGACATAGCTCGGCTTTCCTGGACCCTACAATAAATACCCTTGCTATAGTGAGTTACCCCTTAATAAATTCCCTTGCTCATTAAATAGACTCCATGGATTTCTTTTTGATATTAATAATGTTCAATTTTTCCACAAATAAAAAATAAGTCTTTCCAATACCAATTTCTGAAGCTTCCAAAAGGAAGATGGTGCCCCACAACAACAACTAGACCCAGTCCAGAATGATGCCATGGTCCTAATGAACACTACTCAATGATCATCAACTTTGGACTGGAAACTCTTCAGAACAGTTTCAAGATGAGATGGTCCATCATACTACACTTCTAGCCAGAATCTCAGACAACCTTACCCATTACTCTGAGACTGGCTGCCATGGAGGCCCACAAAGGTTTCCTAGTGAGATCTAAGCTTGCTTCACCGAGCAAGGCTGCATTAGAGGATTGCTTGACCATGTGCATGGTTACTAGGTGATTGGAAGGGTCTACACCTGGCTGAGCTAGGAGGCGGTCTTTGCTCTACCCCTTGGCATTCCTATAAATATTCCTTTAGAAGAGACAGAGGGGGCCAATGGATAATGATCCAGGCCCTCCCGAGGCTAACCTGTGTTTCTGTCTTTCTCTCCTCTATCATTCTATCTAAATATTTCTACCTAATTCTCTCCTCAAGAGTACCCTGTTGTAAATGTGGGAGCTGGTCTCCCACAGGCTGAAGAATCTACAGCTAGTCCTATTGAGACCTAACTATCTGAGCTTTCTTACAGGACCCCACAGAGATACCATCACCCCCTAAACAGCCGGAAGCAATTCTAAGAAAATGACACCCCCTCTCCCAAAGATTTCATTATTCTCCAGGTTATGGGTAATGATTATAGGCTTAGGGGTGGAACAATAAAAATTAGACTCAGTATTCTCCTTAAGAAAAGAAAAAGGGGAATGGATAGGTATAGGATATTAAGGTAGATTATTGTATCTACTAGTAAACTAATTTAATAAAATATCAGCCTTACATAATTTGCACTGTTATGGATTCTTGTATATTGATACAAATGTAAACTATTTTTACATTCTTATTTAAGATAATTTGTATATTGATACAAATGTAAAATTATGTTTGTCATACTGTATGTATATTCTACCTCTGTTTAGGATATTTTGTATATTGATACATATTTAGGATTGTTGTCATATTATATATTGCACTATACATTTCTTCTTCTGTTTAAGATATTTTGTTTATTGTCAAAATTTTGAAGTCATTGTCCTTTTACTGTACATTTGTTTACAGACTGTTTATCTTGTTTTTATGAAGTCTTAGTGCTTAGGTTATTTAGGTAGATAAGACTTACATAGTCTTATAGTCACCCATGCTTGTGATTTCTATAGTTATGTTAATTTGGTTGTTCAGATTTACAGATACATAGGTCAGATGGATAGGTAATCTTCTAACACTTCATAGACCTAGAGAATATGGCATTTAAATAACTTAGAATTCTGTTGATGTGAGACATGATTGCTCCTGGGAACTGATTTGATCCTGAGAGAACATTGGGCTTCTAAAACACTCTGTTTGAAAGTTTGTCTTCTTCTTGGCACATAATGGTCTGCTGGGCAAAGAACTGCCCTTGTCTCAATTGCTGACACTACGAATGCTGTCCTTTCTGGACAAGTGGGACACAAGGAAAAGCAACTACTGAACTCTGCCAAGACAGGGTTGAGATGGTCTTTCAAAATTTCTGCTTCTGAAAATGGTCTGTCCAACTAAACCAAATTAGTGGGAATTGGTGAACTGTGGACCAATAGCTGTGGAGCCTCCATGGGACTGGACTAGGCCCTCTGTATAGGCGAGACAGTTGTGTAGCTTGACCTGCTTAAGGGGCCCCCTGGCCGTGGGATCAGGATCTATCCCTGGTCCATGAGCAGGCTTTTAGGTGCCCAGTGCCTAAGGTGGGACACCTTACACAGCCTTGGTGTAGGGCGAGAGGCTTGGACCTGCCTCAACTTAATGTACCCAGATCGGCTGACTCCCCATGGGAGGCCTTGCCTTGGATGAGGTGGGAATTGGGGGATGGGAACGCTGAGGGAGTGGGAGGAGGGAGAAGATGGGGATCTGTGGTTGGTATGTAAAATAAATAGAAAATTTCTTAATAATAAAAAAAAGAAAAAAAGAAAAAAAAAGGTAATGATCTGTTAGATATTCTAGGCCTGTAGCCAAATTGGATGCCCCAGTGGTGCTGTGAAAACTTAGGTGACTGTCCAGGCTGCCAGCTGTCTCTGTCTGTTCTCAAAAGATTTTCAAAGATTGCTTGCATGCATTTTCCCTTTTTCTCAGGTATTATTATATTCCTTCTTAGGTCTTTAATGGGGTTGAAGACTAATAGTTACAGTTGCAATCTTCTCATATCTTAGCTAGAATATATTAAGTACTAGATTCAGATTCTTCAGGATAGAACAGCTTTTGGAATAATCTCTGTAACATGCAATTTACCTGTGTTCTGGACATCTCTGAATTTAGGTATTTTGTTTGATATTGTTCTTCTTGGTTGTAGTTCCATTTTTGTTTAGGTCATTACCCTTTATTTCTCCTAGACAATACTTAATAATCATTCCTATTATATATAGTTTTGTGTTAGGTTAGAACTTTCTTATTTAGACAAAAGGGGGAGATGTAGTGGGTAGCTGTTCTAGCTATAACTTTGAAGCACCTCCCCTAGTGAGGTAGCAGGTAACTATTACACTTCACTTGCCTATGACCTTGAAGTACATGCCCCTGGGGTATGGCTGCTCAAGACCTTTAAGACCTGGCATGCGTGTAAGCGCTGTTCTCTTTGCTCACTCGTGGTTTTGGATACTGGGACCAGGCAGATCTTGGAAGATCAGTGTGGGATATGGCTTGGCTTTCCTGGACCCTACAATAAGTACCTGTGCTATAGTGAGTTATCCCCTAATAAATTCCCTTGCTCCTTAAATAGACTCCATGGAATTCTCGAATTACTACACTATCAATACCGAGGCATCCCTGGGACTCCTCTTGGATATCCTGTTGTTGCCCTGTGTTGTGGAAATCCTGCAGCTTTGAGTCTGCAGGACTGGTCCCTTTACATGCTCCAGTAGATTATAGATGGGATGGATGTTAGGGTGAGCCAACTCATAACCCTGGTTCTAGGCCTGCGTGGTTGCTGAGTTGGTTAGCCTGCCAGCTCTCCTTCATCCTGAACAACAGGGTGAATTCTCCAACACCACCCTGGCTAGCTCACCCTATGCAGTAAGCAGAAAGGAGTGGGGCCAGTTCTCCTGCTTTCACACCCTCAGGACCAGCTCATCCATACTTACATCAACAGGGCCAGCTCTACTATGCTGCCCAGACAAGATGCAGGGGCCACTGCTGAGTGCTGCAGCTGGTGAGAGACAGGACCAGCTCTCTAGTGACCTCAGGGACAGCTCTCCAACCTGTCACAGGCAGTGAGTGACAGGAGAAGGGGTCTTCACTTCTTCTTGCATGCCACCATATGGCAGAGGAGGGGCAGAGCCAGTTCTCTCAAGCTCATGTTCTTCTCCTCACCAATGCCTCAGCCAGCAGGTCAGCTCTAATTTGTTGCCCAGTTGAGGTGCAGGGCCTGCTCTCCTGAATGCTGCAGCCAGTTAGGTGCTGGGCCAGCACATCAGTTCTCATGACCTCAGGGCCAGCTCTCCCACCTGCCACAGGTGGTAAGGTGTAGGGGGGGCATCTGCCCCTGGCCCATGCCACCATATGGCAGATGAGGGTTGGTGCCAGCTTTCCCAACTTCACATTCTCAGGGCCAGCTCTATCTACAGGGACAGCTCCACTGTGTTTCCCAGGCAGGTGCAGGGCCTGCTCTCCCTAGTGCTTCAGTTGGTGAGAGACTGGGTCTGCTCTCCTGCCTGCCACAGGTGGGTGGCAAGGGACAAGAGGAGAGGGCATCTTTCCCTTGCCCATGCCATCACATGGTAGACAAGTAGGGCGGGACCAGTTCTCCCACTCTCATGCCCTCAAGGCTGGCTTACCTGTGCCCCTGCCAACAGGGTCAGCTCTATTGTGCTGCCAGGTGAGGTGCAGGACCTGCTCTCTCCAGTGCTGCAGGCAGTGAGGGACAGGGCCAGTTCTCCCTAGTGTTGTGAGTGAGATGTGGGACCCATGCTGTGCAGCCCTATCCTCTCTGCCTTCAGTGGTAACAGAAGCCATGGACATCAATTCAGACCATGGCTGCAGCAGAGCCCAGGCTTGATCTTTGGTAGCAGCCCAGGCCCAGACCTCACCATGGCCCCTGGGTGGCAAGCAGCCTTCCCACCTCAGATCACTCCTCATCACCTTCACCTCTTTGGATCTGTCTCTCTCCATAGGACATGAACTATTCTGTCTCACTCTTCTATACCCAACCATACATTTGCTCAGCAAAATAGATCCCAATGGCCTGGCACCTTGTAGTGCTGAGAAGGCCCATGTGTTCTCCTCTGGGCCCTGGGCAGAGAGCCCTAGGTGGGGGTGCATCTTTGTCTCCCGCTAAGTCTTGATATAACTGGGCAGGCTCCTGTTTTCTCCTCCTGGCTTGGGGCCTAGATTTTTTTTTCTTTTATCATACTTTCCCAATTTTATAGTTTTTATTATTATAGTATAATAAAAAATAGTATTCAGCTCTGCCATTTCCAGGCATGAGCCAGTGGACATAGATGCCCTGCCTCACTTCTTGCTCTGTGTGTCTGTTGGGGGGTGTTGCAATCAACCAGGAGCCTGCCTGTCACCAGAGGCAGGCACCATCATACAAAGTGCCTCTTGAGGTTGCTAGGCCTGCCTGGGCACAGCACGGGAGAGAAGAAAAGCAACAGCTCCGTGCCATGCCTTGCTGTTGGGGCAGGCAGGGGTGGGCAGGGCTCAACCAAGCACCACCTGTGACCCAACCAAGAGTCCTAGCTTTGGGTGGTCGGGCACCATTATGGTGAGTGAGTACACCATTATGGTGAGTACAGGGTGGGGAAATGGAAGAGAGAGAGGGGGGCTGGCTCACGGGCCTGGAAGAGAGGCAGATCTGAAGAGATGAGAGTGGTGAGGAACAGGCTGACATGAATGGCCTGCTAGCCACTGGAGTCCAAGGTGATGTCTAGGCTTGGGCTATTATTGCCAAGGGCCAAGTCTTGGTCCAAGGCCTTGAAGCAGCCAAGGGGGCCTGTGTTGATATCTGTGGCTGCTGTTGCCACTGAGGGCTGTGCAGAGGCATGTAGTCTGTCTGGGCTGCTACCTGGGGCCATGGTGACTTCCTGGCCCTGGCTGCTGCTAAGGACCATGCCTGGGTCCTTGTCCTACCATGTCTGGGGTCTGAGTTGATGTTCCTGGCCCATGTTGCCACCAAAGGCCACACGGATGCCCAGGGTTTAGGCCACGACCTGTGACCATGTTGGTGTTCAAGGGCTGTGCCACCGCTGAGGACAAGCCAATGTGAATGGCCAGTGCTGTGCTCTGAGGCCATGATATCGTCCAGACTAGGGCTGCTGCTGAGGTCCATGTTTGGGTTTGTGACCCGGTTACAGCCAAGGTCTGTGTTGATGTCCATAGCTCCTGAGATCATCGAAGACTGTGTTGATACCAGGAGTCTGGGCCGCAAGCAGGAGCCATATTGGTTTTTGAGGACCACACTGCCATGGGGGCCATGCAGACCTGAGTGGCCTGTACTGCCATCTAAGACCATGGTGACATCCTGGCCTGGGTTGCTGCTTAGGAGCATATCTGGGGCCATCATCCTACCATAGCTGGAGTCTGTATTGATGTCTTTGGCCCATGTTGCCATCAAAGACTACACGGATGCTTTGGGTCTGGGCTGCAACTTGTGGCCATGGAGAGTGTCAGAGGGCCATGCCACCACCAGGACAATGCTGATCTGAGTGGCCTACACTGTCATCTGGGCCATGGTGTCATACGGGCCAGGGCTGCTGCCTAAGGCCATGTCTGTGTCTGTGGCCTTACAGCAGCCAGGGTCTGAATTGATGTCCATGGCTCCTGTTACCACCCAGGGCTATGTGGATGACCAGTGTCTGGTCAGCCACCTGAGACCATGTTGGTGCCCAAGGGCCATGCTGCTGCCAGGGCCATACTGATCTGGGTGGCCTCTGCTGCCACTGTGGCCATGGTGATGTCTGGGCACAAGCTGCTGCTTAGGGTCATGTCTGGGTCTGTGGTCCTACTGCAGCTGGAGTCTGTGATGATGTCCTAGACACATGTTAGCACAGGGGGTCATTGGAACCATACTGTGCTGAGCCAGCCCCACCCTTCACTGACCCTAGGATAACTGGCCCTGCCCTGGCTGGAGAGCTAGTCCCGCCACTCTGAGAAGAGCTGGCCCCTATACTCAGGAGAGATGGCCCCACCCCTCACCACAGGTGTGCACCTCACCTGGGCAGCACACTAGAGCTGATGGGGACACAGGTAAGCCAACTCTGAGGGCATGAGAGCAGGAGAGCTGACCCTGCCTCTGTGGATGAGAGAAAGATACCCTCCCCCCTCACCCATTACCACCTGGCAACAGGTGAGAGAGCTGGCCCAGGGGTCAGGAGAGTGAGAGAACTAGCCCTGCCCCTCACCAGCTGCAGCATACAGGAGAGCAGACCCTGCACCCTACCTGCACAGCACACTAGAGCTGACGCTATTGTCAGGGGCACAGGTGAGCTAACCCTGAGAGCAGGAGAACTGGCCACTGCCCTAGTATGCCCCTTACAGCAATAAGGAGAGAGGGCCCTGCATTTTGCCTAGGCAAAACATTAGAGCTGGCCCTGGAGGTATGAATGTGGGTGACCTGGATCTCAGGACTTCAGAACAGGAGAACTGGCACCACTCCTTGCTGCAGGCTACATTAGGAGAGCTAGCCAAGGCAGTGCTGGAGAGCTTATCAGGGTAGTGATGATTAAGGGAAGGTTGGCAGGCTGGCCAACCCAGCTACTACCCAGGCCCAGAACAAGGGCTTTGAGTTGCCCACCCCAACACCCACTTCATCTATGAACTGCTGGAGCATATGAAGGGGATGAACTTACAGAATCAAAACAACAGGATCTCTACGACACAGGACAACTACAGGATATTCAAGAGGAGTTCCTGTGAGAGCCCATTATTTATGGCATAGTAGAAGCCAAAGTCCTTGAGCCAGACCAATGTCTAGCAGCAATGAACACTTGCAAGTAAAGATGAATGGACTAAAGGGTAAACTGTGTGACTCAACAGGCCACACTACAGCTTCCACGACAAGATTCTTCTCCATTCTTTTCTTTTAATTTTTTGTTTTCTTTTGTTTCTTTGTTTTGTTTGGTTTTTGGTTTTTCTTTTATTTTGGGGGGGGAGTTGCCAGGGCAAGGGTGGATGTGAGGGGACAGGGAGATAAATGGCATCCGAATGCATGATGTAAAATCCACAAAGAATTAATAAAAGTTAAAAAAATAGTATTGAATTGTTCATTGCTAGACTATAGAAATACATTCCATTTTTTGAAATGTATTGATTTTTGATTCTTGCAGTTTGGCTTAACTCCCTTTTGAAGTCTAGTATTTCTTTATAGATGCTTTTAGATTATCTACATACAAAATTATGTCTTCTGCAAGGAAAAAAAGACAATTTTACTTCATCTTTTACAATCTTGTTTTACTTTTCTTTTTCTGATGCTGAGTAGTATAAACTGGAATGGCAATTCATAGTGCTGAGTAGTAATAGCTAGAAAAGCATTAGACTTTTATCAACTTCTTCATTTCAACATTTAATACAAAGTTTTAATGATCAAGACAACTATACATACACATGACAGAGAATATAGATGGGCCCATATATATTTTATAACATATACAAAAAGTAACTCAAAATGAATCAAAGACCAAATGAAATTCTAATTTATAACATACCTAGGACACAAATATAGAATTAATTTTCTTTTTTGTATGTGTGAGACAGGGTTTCTCTATGTAGTCTTGACCGTCCCAGAATTTGCTATGTAGACCAGTTGGACCTCAAATTCTCAGAGATCAGCCTGCCTCTGCCTCCAGAGTGCTGAGATTAAAGGTATGTGCCACCATGCCTGGCTTAGATATAATGTTCTTGACATTGGCTTTTTATATATAACATCAAAGGACAATGTTGAAAAATAAAGAGATGAACTCAACTTTACCAAAATTAAATATTTTTTTTGTTCCAAAAAAAATCATTAAAAAGTAAAAAGATGCTGCATATGACAGCACATGTATGTCAACCCAGCAATCAGGAGGTTGAGGTTGGAGGATCTCAAATTCAAGGTCAGTCTTGATGAGACTCTGAAAAAGAAAATAAAAATGTGCACAATAAAAATATATGTAAAAGATGCACATGTAACAAGAGTATAGTATCTAGACTATGTACATAAATAACTCACTATTTAATGATAAAAATAATCAAGACAATTCAGTGTAAAAAGAAAAAAGGCAAAGGATTTGGATAGACAGTTTGCCAAAGAAGCTACAAAAATGACCACTAAGAACTATAAAATATGTCTAATATCATAAGCTATAATGAATATGCAAATCATACCACAGTACAACATCATTTGTAATTGTCATCATCAAGAAGATGGGTAATACTTTATATCATGTTTTCTTCATAAATGTAATGACATTAATTTATCTATTTTGGACAAGTTGTTGATGGTTGAAGAAATAATGAAGGTTTCTACCTAACAGCTATTTCCATTTAAGTTTGGTTTTGGGGTTTTGTGGTGCTGAGGATTGANGGCTTTTGTGTTGTAGACACATGTCCTATGTCCTATGTCTTAGTATATACACAGTCTTGTTTTTGTAATTATTTGTGGTGCTACAGATCAAAACCAAGGCCTTATGCATTCTAGGGACACTGTTAACCACTGAACTAGAACCCCCCACTCTGTCTCTGAGACAGGGTCTGGTTACATTGCTTAGGCTGACTCTAAACTCCTTCCCGACTTACGTGCTCCTCCTGTCTCGGCTTCCCAAGTACTGGGACTACAGGCATGTGCTGCCACACCCAGGAAGGTCATGGGGTTTGTTTTGTTTTGTTTGTAAGTACCTATTTTACTTTAGTAGCAAGATTTTAAAATGTCACATTTTACTTAATGTTATTTTACAGTCAAGATAATCACGTATGTTTAAAATTCATATTACATATATTTGTATATTAACATAATATTCAGGCACATTTTCTGATGAATTGTATTTTTAACTCAAAAGTTAAGGATCCTAGTTTTATACTTTTTTAAAGAATAGGTGCATACCTGTTTACAATGTGTGTGAAGATATGTTTTTACCTCTTGTTCAACCTACCTTTTTTTGTATTAATTAGCAAATTGATCTAATTAAAAGTTGAAGTAGAAAAAAAAGAAGATGGGTAATAATATGTGTTGGTAAGGGTGTGGGGAAACTGACTCACATACAGGAATACAGCAGGAATATAAATAGATACATATGGGCAGTTTTTTATACAGTTAAAAGCAGAGTTATCATATAACCTGTTTTGTTTAATGCTTTAAGAGAATAAAAAATATATATCATCATTAAAACATCTATATATGTGCTCATATAACCATTGTCTATAATAGCCAACAGATAAAACAATCCAAATGTCCACCAATTTATATATAGATAAACAAAATGTACTATGTCAATTTAGTGGAATATTATTCAGCCATAAGTCTGAAGTGATTCATGTTACATATTTGAACACATTGCACTAAGTATAGGGAACCAATAACAAAGTGACATATTATGATTCCAATTATAAGAAATGTCCAGAAGTAGCAAATTAGTAAAAGCTAAGACTGACCAATCTTTCAGGTATTCTGAGAAAGGGAAAGAAATGAACATTAGCTTTATTTTTTTGGTTAATGTAATACATACTGGCAGTTTAGAGTGGTGATGGTTTTACAACATTGTGAATATACTCAAAATATACATTTATGGATATACATATTTACCTAGTTATTTGTTTATTTGTGTTGGTAGGGTGGCAGACATGTATAATGTGAATTTTAAACTGTCTTATTAATTAAAAACTCAGTGCCAGCTATTAGGGTAAATTCTGAAAGGTCAGAGAAACAGAACAAGCCACAGCCAACCTTGCCTCACCAACTCCTCAGCTGATCTTGTTTCCTCAGACTGCAGGCTTCTGAGTCCTCACCCGAATGGATCTCAGCTAAACTGCTGCTCAAAGCCTCAAAGCTAAAAAGCCTCTAGTTTCTGGTTCTCACACCATATATACCTTTCTGCTTCCTGCCATTGCTTCCTGGGATTAAAGGCATGTGTCTTCCCCAAGCAAGACATAGATCTCAAGTCCTGGGATTAAAGGTGTGTACCACCATGGCTGGCTCTGTTTCCAGTGTGGCCTTGAACTCACAGAGATCTAGATGGATCTCTGCCTCTGGAATGTTAGGATTAAAGGCATGTGCTACCACTGCCTAACCTCTATGTTTAATATAGTGGTTGTTCTGTTCTCTGACCCCCAGATAAGTTTATTGGGGTGCACAATATTTTGGGGGACATAATATATCACTACAAAACAAAGAAGGTTTTCCAAGCAAATAGAGCCATGAAGCAAACAGGTGTAGATATTTTACTATCTGACAAAACAGACTTCAAACCAATACTAATCAGAAGAGATAGGGAAGGACATTAAATATTCACTAAAGAAAAAATACACAAAAAAGAAATTATATTTCTAAACTTTCGTGTACCAAACACAAGGGCATCCAAGTTCATAAAAGAAACATAACTACAACCAAAAAAATCACATATTGATCTNGGGTAAATTCTGAAAGGTCAGAGAAGCAGAACAAGCCACAGCCAACCTTGCCTCACCAACTCCTCAGCTGATCTTGTTTCCTCAGACTGCAGGCTTCTGAGTCCTCACCCCAATGAATCTCAGCTAAACTGCTGCTCAAAGCCTGAAAGCTTAAGAGGCCTCTAGTTCCTAGTCCTCACGCCTTATATACCTTTTTGTTTTTTACCATTACTTCCTCGGATTAAAGGCCTGTGTCTTTCTCAAGCAAAGACATGAGATCTCAAGTGCTGGGATTAAAGGTGTGTGTCACCATGCCTGGCTGTTTCCAGTGTGGCCTTGAACTTACAGAGATCCAGATGGATCTCTGCCTCTGGAATGCTAGGATTAAAGGCGTGTGTGCCACCATTTTCTGGCCTCTATGTCTAATCTAGTGGCTGTTCTGTTCTCTGATCCCAGATAAGTTTACTAGGGTACACAATATTTTGGGAGACAAAATATAATCACCACAGACATGTGTGGAGATCTTAAGACAACTTCCAGGAGTCGGTTCTATAATTCTACCACAAGGGTTCTGGCTTAGCAGCAAGTACCTATACTTGCTGAGCCCTCTTACTGGCTTCTGATCTGCACATTTTTGAAAGGGTTATGGTATATTAATTATATCACAATTTTAAAAGAATGTATTAAATAGCTATAAAAACAAATAGTTTTTCCTACAGACCTTTCTGCATATTATAAATGATAAATTCAGAAGTCTTGTGTAATATCTGTATTACATAGGTGTGATGGCTATTCTTGGCCATCAACTTGACTACATCTGAAATTAACTAAAATCTCAAGCTGCTAGGTACATATGTGATTGATTTTTAGTTAATTGGATTATTTGAAGAAGGAAGACACACCTTAAATCCATATCACTTGAGGTGGGAAGGCACACCTTCAATGTGGGCCACACCTTCTTTTGGCAGCTTATATAAAGGATAAGGAAGAAAGAAATTTTCTCTTTGCCTGTTGGCCTTTGCTCTCGCTTCACTAGTTTTCAAACCTACTTCTTTGAGTTTCAGATGTATCCTGAAGGCCAGCTGAGATATCCAGCCTCATAAACTGAACAATTACTGGATTCTTGGAATTTCCAGTGGGAGATAGTCATTGTTAGACTAGCTGGACCACAGCCTGTAAGCCATTCTAATAAATCCCCTTTATATCTATCTGTTTGCCTGTCTATAAGTTTATGAACTAAGATCTTTAGCCCTTAACAATTTTGTTCTTAAGTTGTTAGCATCCGTTATGTCATATCTCTCTTTATTTGTTATACACAGACTACTATTTTGAATCTACAACACCAAACAGGATTCTTCCATCTTTTCATGATGGCATTACAGTGATCAAAAACATTCTTTTCCACTTCTATGAACATCTTTGAATGATCAAAGAGAAAAGAAACCTAAAATTAAGAATCACTGGTATATGTAAGTATTTGCTGTGGGATAATGCTATTATACACTGGAAAAATTTGTCACTTAAATTGGTTTAATAAAATGCTGATTGGCCAGTAGCCAGGCAGAAAGTATAGGCAGAGTGACCAGATTAGCAGAATTCTGGGAAGAGAAAGGGCAAAGTCAAGATCACCAACCAGATGCAGAGCAAGCAAGATGAGAATGTAGAACTGAGAAAAGGTACCAANCCACGTGGCTAAAATAGATAAGAATTATGGGTTAATTTAAGTGTAAGAGCTAGTTAGTAATAAGCCTGAGCTACCAGCTGAGCAATTATAATTAATATTAAGCCTCAGAGTGATTATTTTGTAAATGGCTGCAGGATCAGGCAGGACAAAGAAAAGCCTCCAGCTACAAGTATTTATGATATGTTTATCCTCAGGGATCAGGAGAAAGTATGGCTTTATAAAAAATAACTAAGCTGAACTAAATGCTTCTTGAAGTGCATCATAATCTCAAGATAAACTTTTAAGATAGATAATGCTATCTAAATGATGTAGGACTTGATAATGAATTGTGTTAACTCACCACGTTTTTTCCTATGGTTGTTTGGTTGTTGCATATCATTAGGGATTTGCTCTAGTTCTTGGCAAACAACTCATGCATAGTTTTTTGAGCAGTCCTTGGAATTCTGAGTCCTCTCTCTCTCTCTCTCTCTCTCTCTCTCACACACACACACACCCCTATATATATCCCTGTGCATAATGATACCTTAGCTTCTATCAGGATTATTTTTGTTTGGGTAACATATTACGCAGTCATGACCATGTCAAAATTAATATATTTCTGCAGACTTTTTGAGAAATAGGAACACAGCATTTTATAATGTATTCAATATCTATAATAAGTGGGTTTTCAAATTTCAGAACAAAAGCTAAAAGGGTGAATAAATTACACATTACAAACAAATACTGATCTAATGCTTTATGCACTGATATTAATTAGGTCAATAATTAGTTGTAGTTGTTTACTTTCCTGTTGTGATAAAGCACTCACATAAAGCAACTTGGGTAGGAAAAGGTTTATTTGAGCTTACACTTTATAGTCCATCACTGAAGGAATTCAGAGCAGGAACTCAAAGCAAGGAACCTGCAGACAGGAGCTGGTGCAGAAGTCATGGAGGGGTGCTGCTTACTGACTTGCTCTCCATGGCTTGCTTTGCTCAGTCTGCTTTCTTAAAGAATTCAGGACCACTGCTAGGGATGGCAAAGTCCTAGTGGGCTGGGCCCTCTCAAATCAATCATTAATGAAAAAAATGCCCCCACAGACTTGCCCATAGGACAATCTGATGGAAGCCATTTTTCAATTGAGATTCCCTCTTCCCAGTTGACTCTGCTTAAAGTTGATACAACAAAATGAGCTAGCACAGCAGTATTCTGTAATTAATATATTCCTCTACCTTTGTTGGCTTGCCATGGGTCTAGCTGAATTTGGTTTTTAAAATTGTATTTCTTCCTTTAGTGATATTTAATACATTTTATTGTGCTTGCTTTTTTATGCTATTTCTATTCTTCCTCTTCTCAAAACTCTTCAAGGGAAACAAATGTATTTACTTTGTCAGTCTAGCCATAGAACCTACACAAGTGCCTGGGAAAAAGTAGGCAGTAACACATGGTCATGGATTCCTCCCATGGATGAGACCTTTATTTTAAAGAGAGGGTTTTTTGTTTTTTTTATATTTATTTGTTTGTTTATTTATTTATTGTGAGGTAGAGTAGTCTCACTATGAAGCCCTAGCTGGCCGTGTATTCACAGATATCTCCATTCCTCTGCCTCCTAAGTGCTGTGATATGTGTATACCATCAATTTAATATGACAGCTAAGCCCTATGATTCCATAAAGACACAAGATTAATTCACGACTTATCTAGTTCATGATGTACCTTCAAAAAATGCATTTCTAAACTTATAGTGATGTATCTTTCTTTAAACATTTTTTCTTACTTAACAGTGGATTTCTTTTTTAAATGTTTCCCTTTTTATTGAAAATAATTTTTTTGTACAATATATTCTGATCTGTTTCCCCTCCCCCATCTCCTCTCACATCCTCTCCACCTCGCCATTCATCTAACTTCATGCCATCTTTCTATCTTTAGAAAATAAACAGGAAAATTAAAAGCAAGTCTCTTTTAGGATAAAAATTAAGGAAACATGGAAATTTTTATCTCCAATACTGTTAATAAATTGTAAAGCAAGAGATAGACATAGAGGCCAGAAAATGGTGGCACACACGCCTTTAATCCTAGCATTCCAGAGGCGGCAGAGATCCATCCAGATCTCTGAGTTCAAGGCCACACTGGAAACAGCCAGACATGGTGGTACACACCTTTAATCCCAGGTGTGTAGATCTATGTTTTGCTTGGGAAAGATACATGCCTTTAATCCCAGGAAGTAATGGCAGGAAGTAGAAAGGTATATAAGGCATGAGAACTAGAAAGTAGAGGCCTCTTAAACTTTGAGGCTTTGAGCAGCAGTTCAGCTGAGATCCATTCAGGTGAGGACTCAGAAGCCTACAGTCTGAGGAAACAAGATCAGCTGAGGAGTTGACAAGGTGAGGTTGGCTGTGGCTTGTTCTGTTTCTCTGACCTTTCAGAATTTACCCCAATAGCTGGTATTGTGTTCTTTATTAATAAGACTATTTAAGATTCGTCTTACATCTGGCGCCCAACTTGGTTGTATGAATTCTCGAAAAAGCCACATGTCTGTGGCCTTGCAGTCCCCAGTTCAGGCCCAAGCTGCAGTCAGTCAGTAGGATTTGCTGAAGGAGGGGGAAGCAGAAAGATCCTGAGTTCAAGGCCGAAAGAAGCTTGCTGAGGAGAAGCTGCAGCTGGGGCCAGGCCACAAACTGTGGCAATGGGACCATGGAGGCAGCTCTGTGTTGCCGGCTGTTTCTTACTGTGTTGGTGTCTGCTACACTGCTACTGAGGATGAAGGGTTTACTGATGCTTGTTCAGAGAACAATTGCCAGGACCATCGTGTTACCAGAAAGCATTGGCAAAAGTCAGTTTGGAGAAGTTTGGCAAGGCAAGTGGCGGGTAGAAGAAGTTGTTGTGAAGATATTCTCTTCTAGGGAAGAATGTTCATGGTTCAAAGAGGCAGAGATTTATCAGACTGTGATTGCTCCAAAGCACAGAGGAGGCACAAAAAAAAAAATTCTGCAGTGAACCATGACCATGCTTAACAGTGACTTTCAAGTCTCCAAAAAGATGACAGGATCCCACAACGACAATTCCACATTGACTATGATAAAGCCATTAAACTGATTAACACCACCCAAAGATCGGCTTTGGACTACAAAGTGCTCAAGACAATTTCAAGATGGCTAGCTGAGATGATCCAGCCTGACAGACTACTCGAACAAGGACTTGAGACAAGCCCTGCACTGGACAAATGATATAGCTAACTCTCTCAGGACTTGACAACCCCAAAACTTTCTTTTCAGGATTCCCTAAAGATGCCTTCATCCCCAGACAGCAAGAAATAATTTTAAGAACTTGACACCCACATTCTCAAGAGGTGGGGTGGGTGGTTTTTGGTCGTTTGAGTTATGGATATTGCCATTGTTTACGATGGTTGGTTACAAGTTGTTAATGGTTAATGGTCAAAAAAAATGCTAAACAAAGGAGATTAGATTCAAAGTTCTTGTTAAAAAAAAGAAAAAAGAGGATATAGAAAAGGGTACATCATTGAATCTACTCTAAAGAAAAAAGAAGCACTGGGCAATTTTAGGTATGATCAGTTCATTAGGAAAGGCTGCGAAAGTGTCAGATAATAAGCTAAGAAATGAAAGCAAACGCAGGGTACTTCATGGCTGTGTTTTTGTCATTACTGTTTTAATGACCACACCCAGTCAACCAAATCAAGTGTTCATTTCTCTTTCATGGAGTTGACCTTGTGTATTTCCTGGGTAATTTGGGACCAGCTTAGCGGATAGCTACTCTACTTAGTCATATTTGGCTCATTTTTCAGCTTAAGTGAAGCAAAACATATCAAGTCAATTATATTCTTGCAAAACCTCATTCCCCAAACCCTTGATTTTCCTGTCTTCCTGCTAATGTTGGCAAATTTGAGGTCCCAATTCTTTGAATGCATCAACTCCAAAGCCATTAGGCCCACTTTACTCTTGCTGCTGTTCCAAGGTCACACCTTCAATTACTTTGTACAAAATTTAATACATAATATTGATTTTGATAAATGTCCTATGTGATTCTCTCATGCCAGTGAAATGTTGACCACACTTTGAGGAACACTGCTCAAACACTAGGATATACCGCTGAAGGATGTTTGAGAATTTTCTCATTTGAAGTTCTTTGTCTTCCTTGTGAAATAGATGACTGTTTTCTTGCCACAATTCCATTCAGACACTCCTCTACATCACTTAATATCCAAATTGAAGTAAAGCCCTTCATGCAGTATCTCACCACAAGTCAACCAATCTCATTTTGAGTTACTAGAGTCTCTTATTTTTGACTTTAAGTGGTACTGATCACACACGGTGACAATGGACTGCTTCTACCTCCTTAAATTATGAAACTCCTCAGGGTTTTGCTTTTCTATTTTTCTTTATTTCTTACACATTTCCTGGGTAATATCACACATATTCATGGCATCAACTCTTACCTGTATGCTTATCACAATCCTGTCTACAGCCTACATATCTCTTCTGAATCTCAGATCTGTACCTCCAGTTGTATACTAAATACCTTCATTTGATTGATAACCATATCTCCTGTCTCAATGTTCGAAACTGATCTTACTTTCCTTCTGTATTCCCAACCTCTATCCCGAGCCTCCTCCATTTCTTCTGTTTTAGAAAACAGCCCTTTTATTCATGCAGTTGAAGACAGACACAGCAGTCATTCTACAATCCTATCTTCTTTCTAGTATTCAAAGCTGTCAGTTCTGACACATATCCCAGATTTCTGTTCTCTGTACTCTCCCTAATATTGCTTTATATAAAATCTAGTTTATTGAAAAATATGGCAGTTCATGGAAGAATTAACATTAAATAAAGGCAAGAGGCAAATAATTATATGTATTGATTCTTCCCAAAATTATCCATGTTTACCCCATTTCTCAAGATAATGATTATTGACATGGAAGTAGATAGTAGTATTGCTAATCTCATATCAGAGTAAATATATAATATGAAAAAGTCAATAAATCAATAAATAGCAGTATTACTGGAAATACAGGGTCAGAGAAACACATTTAAAACATCCTGAAGATATAATCAGACAAATTCAGAATGTGACAAGGGGAAATGAGGTTACGTGAACTATTTAGATTACTAGAGTTAAAATACTACATGCTAATATTTGATCCTAATCAAATAAATAAGAATATTCTTAAGAGACTTGAGAAATTTTTAACATAGGTTGGTTACTGTGCTAGTAAATTATTATGATAAAAGTATTTGTTTGATTGGTTTTGTTGTTTATTTTCTGAAACAGGGTCTCATGTAGTCCAACTGGCCCCAAACTCACTATGTACCTGAGGCTGGCTTTGAATATTTGATCTTCTTTCTTCTAACTCCTGAATGCTAGGATTACAGGCCTGTACCACCATGTCTGGTTTAGGATTGGTTTTATAATGATCATCTTCTAGAGAGTCTTAAGGAAAGGAAAGTTTTTGCCACAAAGCAAAGTATCAACAAGCCAAATCTTATGCAAATGTAATTCAAATAGGAGGCCAGGTTCTAGGCTCAGCAGGCAGCCTAACTGGTGGTTCTGAATTTATCAAGAAAGGTACAGGAATAAAGGCTTGTGTGGTTGGGGAGTCTGGGCATGGAGGGAAGGATTAGGAGGTGTGACCTTGTTGGAAGTCCTTCCTCTCTCTCTCTCTCTCTCTCTCTCTGTCTCTGTCTCTGTCTCTGTCTCTGTCTCTGTCTCTGTCTCCAACTTGTGGATCAGGATGTAAGCTCTCAGCTTCTGCTCCAGTGCCATGCCTGCCTGTCTGCTGCCGTGCTCCTCACCATGATGGTCATGGACTTACTCTCTGAAAGTGTAAGCAAGCTCCTAATTAAACGCCTTCTTTTATAAATTGCTTAGTCATGGTGTCTCTTCACAGCAATAGAACAGTGACTAAGATAGGGTATAACGGGCGCTTTGAACTATATTATACTGTGTTGTCCAGATTGCTTTCACAAACATTAATATTAACAACATACTACTTGATTTCATTGTTGGAGTCCTCTGCTTTGGTTGCCATGGCTAGATATGCAGCAGACTGTTGTGTAACCAGCCTCCTACAAAAACCTCAGCCGGGCGGTGGTGGCGCACGCCTTTAATCCCAGCACTCGGGAGGCAGAGGCAGGC
>LZPO01116960.1:924124-934942 GCA_001675575.1 Neotoma lepida
GAGTGGTGTCTTAGTTAGGGTTTTATTTCTCTGAAGAGACACCATGACCATGGCAAATCTTATAAAAGAAGGTTGGCTTACAGTTCAGAGGGTTAGTCCATTATTGCCATAGTGGGAAACATGGTGGCAGGTAGGCAGATATGGTGCTGGAGAGGTAGCTGAGAGTTCTACATCTGGATTTGAAGGAAGCAGAAATAGATAGTGAACCACTGGGCCTGGCTTGAGCTTCTGACCTCAAAGCCCACCACCCAGTGACATACTTCCTCCAACTAGGACACACCTATCCAACAAGGCCACACCTCCTAATAGTGGTACTCCCTTTGGGCCTATAGAGACCATTTTTATTCAAACCACCACAAATGGGTTCCTGTGTACAGAGAAATTTTATAAAATATATCCCCACAGATCACAATCAGTGAATTTTTTATATATTATATAAAAAGTTTTTATATATTACTACAAAAAAAGAGAAAAAGTACATCTGGTAAGATCCCACATTGGAAAGGACTCCACAGCCTCTGCCTGAAATACTCTGGGCTGCATGCAACAGAAACTTCTTTCTTATTTTCATTTGTACTATTGCTGCGACCTTGAATGGCTCCAGTGGTTGACCTAATTGGGAAGGCAAATGGAAGGGAGAAAGGCCAGTTACAAGGACACATGCACACAAAAGCTATTATCAGGCAGGATGTGCTTGCTTTTTAGAGGAGCCACCAAACCCTGGAGGCTCAGCATGTTTATTATATACAGTTGAGAAGGGAGGCAGGGTTATTGCATACAGCTGAGCAAGGAGGCAGGCTCTTATACACATATACACAAGGAGATAGAGTTGTTATATACAGCTGAACAGGTTTAGCTACTTTCAGTAGAAGTCTCTGCAAGGGAGGAGTTTTGAGGCTGTAATTATAGTACATGGGCAGAAAGCTATGGTAGCCATTTCTACACACATTGTCAACTCAGGCCAGAAGAAGGCTTTACCATCCCTCTGAGCCTCACCCAAGGAAGGCTTTGCCTCTCTCATGTGGCTGAGACACTGGAGTCCTTGACATGGCCATTCTCATGTCAAAAAATACACATTTACTCAGGACACTTGTTCCCTATGTACTATATAGTTTTTTCTGAGGCAAATGTTAGTCATGAGTGAAACCTATTTTGGAGTTTTGTGACTTCTAGTTAATTAGTGAACATGTTGTGCTAAGACCCCTGATATAAATAAGGAAAGAATCTGAAGACATTTCAACAAAGAAAATATCTAACTACATGAAAAACTGTTTAATAATACTATCCAGTTATAAAGTGAAGGACAAACTACAATGATGTAATATATGTTGAGGAATATTTTAAGATTTATATTTGTTTATGCTGTGGAATATTTGTTTAATGATGCAAAGATGTGTTGCATTCTTTTATGTTGCATTTGTTTAACTCTGTGAAGCTGTGTTACTGTGCCTGTCTAAAACACCTAATGGTCTAATAAAGAGCTGAATGGCCAATAGAAAGGCAGGAGAAAGGATAGACAGGCTGGCAGGCAGAGAGAATAAATAGGAGAAATTTGGGAGGAGAAGGAACAAGAAAAGGAAGAGGACTCCAGGGGACAGCCACCGAGCTACACAGAAAGACACAGAGTAAGAAGTAAAGAAACATATGCAGAAATAGAGAAAGGTAAAAGCCCAGAGGCAAAAAGGTAGATGAGATAATTGAAGAAAAACTGGCTAGAAATAAGCTAAGGTAAGGCAGTAAGCAAGTAAGACTAAGCCTCCGTGTATTTATTGGGGAACTGGGTGGCAGGCCCCCCAAAGAACAAAGAGTAAGAGTAAAAACAACCAACTACAAATATACATGCCTATGAGATAGTGACTAATGTTAAAAAGCTTGATCATGGCAAGTATGTAAGAATGTGGGGGACTGAAGCTTTCACATACTAGTGATATGAAAAATAGTTTAGCAAGACATATGACTGGCATACAATCAAGTAATTTTGCCAGTATGGACTTACCAATAAGAAATAAAATACGTGCTGAAAAGGGCTGTCTATAATGGATTTATTTATAATAGCACAAAATGGAAAATAATCCGAATGTATTTTATAGCTATTCAATGGACAATGACCTAGCACACCAAATGAAAGAAATGTGGATCTACAGAATAACATGAATGAATCTCAAAACAAGTATGCTAAATGAAAGAAGTCAGACCAAAGTAAATTGTATATAAGCTTACATCAATTTAAAACTATAGGAAATTAAAATAAATCAGAAAGAATCAGTAGGTTACTGAATAGGGCAATGGTTTAAGGTGAGACAGGATGACCTAAGAAGGTATTTTCCAGGATCTGGAGGTAGAACTTAGTGGCAGCATGTGTGCTTTGAATGTGTAAGGCCCTGGCTTCAATCTAAGCACCTAACAAAAAGAACAAAAGCAGCAAAAGTGACAGCACAAAAACATGTGGCAATGGATTTACTCATTACTTTGATCTTGGTGATGATTTCAGGGGTGTATATGTACTTTAAGACATTATATTTTAAAGTACATGCAGTTCATTACATTTTCAATTATGTCAAAATATAAAACAGTAAATACTATTTATGAAAAAAATAGCTCAATGTTATAGATTCCAAATTCTCCCTGGTGTTCCTAGCAATCAAAATTATTTCTTCTTCAAACAACAGAATAAAAATGGAAGTGAACAAGGTGTAGAATGGCTGGATGGCAGGGATAGAAGTTAGACTTAGTTCCTGCACTGAGAGCTAGGTAGTAGAGCCATAAAACAAAAACAATAAGGAAAAGAAACTACAAGAAAAAATGGAAAGTGTTGCTAGATGAAACACTGTTGACAAGGCACTCATTATTTTTGTAGCTGGATGATAGGTACATAGATTTTTATTATAGAAAAAGTCTTATTAACACATGAATCATTAGCTTATACAGTACTAAAACTCAAATTATTTGAAAGTATTTGTGTACTGTGAATGAAAATGAGGCATATGGAAGAGGAACAGCCATTATTTCCTCCTTAAAGTTGTACGCTGTTTGTGTTATTGCTTAACTAAAAATATAAAAGGGTTCATAAGTAAACACCAGACACATATAAGTACTTTCTTCTTAAGTTGTATAAATCAGTTAATGATTAATGCAGTACATGTAACCATTTTCATAATTGCTCATTTTTTTAAAAACTAAAGTATGAAAATGTTCAGACTTATTATAACTTGTTCAGTTTGTAAAATAAAGGATTTCTAAATTTAGAAGTTATAAGTACTCAGATATTTGAAAGCTATTAAGTTTTTATTTCAGAATATGTAATTTTGGTAGAGCATTATGAGTTGAAAAGAATTGTTGACAAGCTACTTGTACATATTATGTATCAAATATCTTGTAGTGCTATTTTAGAGGCATTTTTATTATATGCGACATAGCCATTATCCCTCTTTGCATAATTAAAAGAAAAATATCTAGAATAGGAGAGAATTCAAGACAGAAAAAAGAATGTCTTCCTTTTCTTATCTTTTTATTTTGGGGGAATCTTTTTCATCATCATGAGGATTTATTTTATTATATCTTAAAGTCTATAAATTTAGGAAGTTTCAGTTGACAAAAATGTTACCCTACCCTGAGTGAAAATTTAGTTGCTAATAAACCCAAGGACAAAGAACATAGGGAATACTTTAGTGGATCACATTCATATATCTTCACAAGTGACACTACGGAATAGTTTTGTGGAAGAATCTTGTGCTTTATCTTCAATGGAACAATCTCTAGTTTTGCTTTGCTTTTTTCCAAATCAGCCTCAATATCCTAAAACATCCTTAATATATATCACCAGGGATCTTAACTAAATTTTTCTTTGACTCCATTTAACAGAGGCTGTGCAGCAGAGTACTGAGGGCACACTGCAAACAAATGATTTGGAATTGTAAATTTTGAACAATTAATTTCTTTGGGAATTTATCTCATCACCTATGTAATGCAGAAAATAAAAGTAGCTACTTTACAAGTTCATTGTGCATATTCGGTGAGAAGATCTGAGCAAATTACGTAGCATAGAGCCTGTCATTCAATTTATTACATGTGTGTCTTTGCATTTCGTGTTTTCAGCCTATTCATTTTCTAGGTGTTTATAATTAATAATGTCAGACCCATTCTATTAATTAACACCTTGGTGAATCTAAAAGGGTAAAATAGTCACCACCTACATGGTGTGACTTTATTCCGAAGGTTGTTAGCCCTGTTATGTTATGGATCTATTATGTCCCCCATGGGCTCCTGTGTTTGAACAATTGCTCCCAATCTGGTAGCGCTGTTTGGAGAGGTTGTGGAACCTTTTGGAAGTGAGGCCTAGTTGGAGAAAGTGGGTTACTGGGGAGCATGCCTTGAGAATTATAACCCAGTCCATTTCTCACCCCAGTCCCTCAGCCTCATACTGACACAGGTGAGAGCTGCTCCCTCCACCATATCTTCCTCACCTTGGTACCTTCAACCATGAGTCAAAAGAAATCCTTCCTCTGCTAATTTGCTTCGGTAGGTATTCTGTCACAAAGATGAGAAAAGTAATGAATACTGTTTCCCCTTGCTATGTAAGTATGCCCTTATACAAGAAGAGAGTCTTCTGCGGATTATCATTCCTCTGTTAGTGGACATTTTGGCAGTCCTGTCTGGGTTACTAGATGATACTGGAGAAACCGGGGTCCCCTCTTGGGTTTCTTATTCTCAGTAATAAAAGTATTTAACAAACTCAGAAGCTGAAGGATAATTTTATTAGAGTTTTATTGTGAAATATTATTTTAAGGTGTGTTACTTTTGTTTATGTTCCATTTGTTTAACTTTGTGAAGCTGTGTTACTGTGCCTGTCTAAAACACCTGATGGTCTGATAAAGAGCTGAATGGTCAGTAGTGAGGCAGGAGAGACAAATAGGCAGGGCTGGCAGGCAGAGAGGACATATAGAAGGAGAAATCTGGGAGAAGTAGTAGTCAGAGAAGGAGGAGGACTCCAGGGGCCAACCACCTAGCCACCCAGCTACGCAGCAGGCCATGGAGTAAGAGTAAGATTTACAGAAGCAAGAGAATGGGAAAAGCCCAGAGGCAAAAGGTAGATGGGATAAGTTAAGGAAAGCTGGTAAGAAACAAGCCAAGCTAAGGCCAGGCATTTATAATTAAGAATAAGCCTCCATGTGTGATTTATTTGGGAGCTGGGTGGTAGGCCCACAAAAGAGCAAAAACAAACAACAACAGAGTTTAAAAGACAAACATACCAGGGGGGTAAGTTGTAAATCTGGTAGCTGCCTGGAGGAGGAGAATGGAGAAGAGATGGAAGAAAGGCCATGGTGTTTAAGTTAAGCTACATGGAGGTCTACCTGGAGGTAGCAGGCAGACACATAACTTTAGATGGAGAGTAAGTGAGCCCAAAGTACTGGAGACAGCAAACCTAACTGGCACTCATGGTGGTTTTGAGGGTCTATGCTGGGAGTAGGGGAAGGGTTAGAGGGAGGGTGGAGCTTGGACACACAGGAATTAAGAGGAGCAATAGTATAGTATCTCATTGAAGGAATAATTATTCCACTTTAGCATGATTGAAAATGGGCTTGTCTTCCTGAAACAGCCTCACTCACATTCCTGAGGGGTGGTCCCTTGTCCAGGTCCTTGGCCCACCCAATTAACTCTTAAGGGAGGAGATGATTCCATTTTCCACCTTGAAGTAGAGTCTTTTATTTTTATTTAAGCTTTCTCTTTATTATTTTTAATTATGTGTAGGTGTGTGCACATGAATGCAGGTGCCCAAGGATGCCAGATCCCTTGGAACTAGAGATGGTTCTGATCTGTTCCATGTGGGTGTTGGGAACTAAACTCAGGTCCTTTGGAAGAACAACAAATGCTTTTAGCCACTGAGCCAGTCCTCCAGACTCTAGATTCCATTCTCTACAATAATACTACTATTAAAATGTCACCTCTTCACTGACTTTGGGTAGAATTCTGATTTCCTCAGACTGAGTGCTTTTGTACACTTAAGCCGCAGATTTAACGAAGACTCTAAAGCTAATTTGGATTCTCTGTATAGCAAAGCCGCTGAACCAAAGGCAGTGTATGTAACTCCCTCAAGCTTTATGTCACAGTTAGAGAAACTGTTTACTGCAGATTCTGAAACGGTTTGAACAGTCAGAAATCACCTGCATCATTGTTGAGCAAGTGGACTCTGGAACTGGATGCATTCGGGATAAGGTTCAAGAATGTGATGGTTTAATGAGCACCCAAGGGAGTCCTAAGAGCTCACAAGTTTGAAAATTGCTGGTGAGGTTAGAAGCCCAGACTTTGGAATGATACTATATATGAGTTCAAATACAAGCTTTACCCTTTGGGGATAGCTGATCACAAAGTTAATTAACCACCCTCAACCTCTGTTTTCATCCCTATAAAATGACAAATTAATTTATTTAAGACATATGTCTTACAATGGACCTTGAGAATTTTAGTTGACATTATTATAATGTACCATTACTTTTAATTTATTTAAACTTATATATGAATCTTCAGTCTCCTGGGCAAGGTGCTATATTGTCCAATGATGTTCTAGAACTTTTGGGGGGCGAGCATGTGGCAAAGTCTCACTATGTAGTCCTAGCTGGACCATAGCTTGTAAGCCACTATAATACCACACACCCCCCCACACACACACGTATGTAGCAACCCTAGAACTTGATACATAGATCAGGCTGGACTCAAATCCACAGAGATTGGTCTGTCTCTGCCTTTCTAGTGCTGGCATTAAATGTATGTGCCACCATGCCAGGCTAATGTTCTAGAACTTTCTGCTTGCTCTCTGGCATGCCTTTTTCTTGGAAAGGAATTAGCTTTGTTATTGTGCTTAGCTGTTGTGAGTCACCTTGATTTCTTTTTAATCATTGTGCTTTATTACACAAATTAGGCAACCAAAGTGTCTGAGGGTTCCAATTCACATTCTCCACTGTAGATGCTAGATGTAACTTGTGCCTAGAAAGAGAATTTTTCTCACAGGACAAGATCTTCATACATTAGCCTCTGAGTTCCAACTTGAAAAGGCCCAGTAACACTGCATTTTGAGTTACAGTTTAAGAAAATGTTTGGAAGATCTTTAGTGATTTACCTGCTGGTTAAAAGGGGATAGAGAAATAAACAGACAGAGGAAGACAAAGAATTAGTCAAAGCCTTATACTGACAATAACAAAGAAAAGGCCATGAAAAAGATACAGACAGATGGACAGTGCCACATAGAGGTAGCAAGGAGTTGTGTTGTTGCAGAGAGAAAAACAGAGAGAACAGACAGAAACCCAGGGAGAGCTAGACAGGAATGTACACAGTACAGCCAGAAAGAGAAAGAGCCCAACATGTACCGGGATGAAAGCTTCTCTTGTTATATACACAAACAGGTTTTGTGCAGGGAATTTCCCAAATAGTTGAAGGAAGAGAAATCAATCCATTTCACACAATTTTAAAGTAATTGCTGTGGTAAAGGCATCAGGAAATAGATGGGGAGTAAGAATGTGATAAGGCAGAGCGTGATAAGCACCATTAAAAGTCAAAATGATTTTTAGTCCCTTGAAGAAAAAAAATATATTCAGTTGGAGGATGATGTGGGAGCCTGAAGGACAAATAAAGATTTATAATTGAAAAGGGGAGGGATTTTCCAAAGATGGGAATGGCTAGTAAGAACTTTGAACAAGAAAAAAGAGCACATGTTCAGGAAAGGAGCAATAGCTTCTGGCTAAAATGTAGGCTAGTGAGCATGAGTGTTGCAAAGGGCATCATTTGTAAATGCATATGCTCAGGGCCTTCATCCCATGTGCATGGTATCAGAGTGTCTGAGAACAGTTCCCTAGAATCTGTAGTTTTCTCTGCAAGTCACAGGTGTGTATGGTGTAGTAGGAATTCAAAGGTGGCCTTTGTCGTCATAACTGAAGAGGTTTGGAATGCAATGGACTAAAGGCGTAGATCCGATTAACTGTTGAGTCACTCTGGCTCAGGCTCAGTGAACCCAAAAGGTCGTAGTTTGAGTCTCAGCTGCTGTACTGTACTGAGCTGTGCTTACAGCCTATGCAAATGAGGCCAGATGACAGCTGGAGATGACTGCTAATTAATTAAACTTGGTTTTAGGTCATGCCACTGACAGGAAGATATACATTCTTTTTATTTGGAGAATATGGTTGAAAATGCATTCTTTTTTTAGTTAAATGGGGGTGAAAAGAATAGGAAGGATCTGCCATATGAGACTATGTCTTTTGACTTCTCAAACTCTCTTTGTTGATTCCTGTCAAGCCTTAAGTAGTTTCCTCTATAGCAGTATCAGAACTCTTGAATTATTATTCGTTGGTAAATTATGTTAGGCATGTATTTGAAAGTCAAAAACAAGGTGTACAATACAGGAACTATTTGAAAAGGCATTTAGACTTTTCAAAAGTGAAGCAGAAATATTTTTTTCTGTGCTATTTGAAAAATGAGGGCTATGTTTGTATTGTTATGGTATGTAGTCTGTGAAACCGTCTCACTCTTTTATGGTAAGTGTCCTTCAGCTGTGAGAAGCTGCTCAAGGGAGTCCTGGTTTGCTTTTTCATTAACCGAGGAACCAGAGGTCAAAACTCCTGCTGATGGTAAAACAGAGTTTGAGATTTCACATGAACAGTGATCTTCTGTTGTTCTTTAAGCCTTTTATTGTTAATTATTACTAAAAGTATAGTTTCCTTTTCCAATTAGCCAGACGGTAAATGTGTTAGTCTGCTTTCTGTCACTGTGACAACATAGTTCATATAGAAATAAACAACTTAAAAGGAAGAAATATTAACTTTGGCTCACAGGTTCAAGAGTTTCTGTCCATGGTCTCCTGCTCCTGGCCCTGCTGCTTTGGAACTGTGGCAATACAGAACATCATGGCAGGAAGCATATGGTGGACCAAAACTGTGTACATTAAGGTGGCTAAGAAGGCAGAGCCAGCAGGTGGCCAGGTAGGCAGAGCCAGCAAATGGCTGTTTTCTCCAACTAGGCCCAACCTTCAGGAATAAAAAAGCTGATAGGAGCCACCATTTGGGTGAGAAAGAAAATCACACTTCCCAGCTTCCTAAGGTTATTAAGAATTAGAAAGCACTGGGGAGATAGTTAAGTGGGTAAAGTGCTTGCTGTACAAGCCTGACCTGAGTTCAGATCCCCAGCACCCATGTTAAAATACTAGGCATTGCGGTATGTGCCTGTAATCCTGGTGCTGGAGGCAGAAGGGGGAAGATTCCAGTGACTTGATGATAAGCCAGTCTAACCAATCAGTTCACTGAGAAGCCCTGTCTCAAAAATAAAGTAGAGAGTGATAGAGAAATGTATCTGATGTTGACCTCTCGCCTTCACAGGCACATACATGTGTGGAATGGGCATTCATACACACATACATACACATATAGATAAAAAAGGACCAAAAAGCATTATGAAAATCAGTCCTAATTATGTGTTTCATAATTTAAAAAAATTTCATTCATTGGAATATTTCTCAGAATTATTACCAAAAGTCTGTTTCCATCTTAGACTCTAATTATTAGCTGACAAAATGCTCCTGAAGTGAACTCAGCCCCACCTACACATGTCCAAACTAGGCTTTGGTCTCACTGACAGAACAGACAAGAGACAAAAGGATGGGGTGGGTATCCTAGTGAGATTTACAGGTTGTAGGCAGGCAAATAGGCTGGAAGCTATGATAATCCCAACAACATGTAGTTAAATAGATCCCAGGTATGCTGAAGTAGATTCAGACCTTTGGTTGGTATAAAGAGGGGCTTTGAAGACATGGCAAGGAACATGGCATGAAGATGTTTAAAAGCAGGCTTATCCCAGTCATGGATAAAGGGACATTTTATAACTGGATTCTAGGTAAGTTCTGAAGCTCAAGTTGACCATAATCAGGCAGAAGGCCAGAATGATATCTACAATCTACAACAGAGATAGAAGCACTAATATCTGAGATTATGGCTCCAGAACTGAGAATACAGCTGGACCTGTAGACGGTTCAATGACACCAGGTCTTGAGATCAATTGTTGGGGGTTCTAAACTAAATATTAAGATTAACATGCTATCTCTATTTAGCCAGGTGCTTACTACAATTCCCAAACATAAGAAAATTTATTTTCCTGCCAGTCATTATTTCTACTCACTGATAACTTCTCACCTCAAAATGTGCTCTGTCACACAGTCTTTCAACAAATGTTTATTAAATGTTATTTTTCATATACTGTGTCATACCAAGAAAAATAAAACACAGATGTCATTTGGCCTTAGAAAGCTTACAGGTTTATGAATAAGGAAAGCAACTAAACTGATGATTCAGGTATAGTATATAAAATGCCCAAAGGAACTAAGGAGCATTCATTTATTCTGTTAATCCAATGTATCAAGTGCCTTCTATTTTCAAGCAGTAGTCTGGAAACCAGATGATGACGTTAAACCTAGACTTGTGGTGCATAAAAAATATTTCCAAGAGAGTCAACATGGTGTGTGTGGGGGGCATAGCTGTATTTCAGGAGGCTAAAGCTGGAAGACTATGAGTTCAAGGCTAGACTGAGTTACACAGCAAGATCCTGTCTCAACAAATAAACACATTTTTTTTTTCTGGTAAACTGTGAATACGTACGTGTTGATCTGACACACCTATTGCTTCTACATTTCTAGGGTCTCCATTTGGGCTTCTCCTCTAGTACCCACTCTAATCTACAGTCTCAGATGCTCTTTTTTAAATTAATTTATTTATTTTTTAATTAAAAATATCTTCCACTCCTTTTACATACCAACCTCAGATCCCCCTCTCCTCCCTCCTCCCG
>LZPO01116960.1:936560-947570 GCA_001675575.1 Neotoma lepida
GTGAAGATCTTTTCCCATTCTGTAGGCTGTCGTTTTGTCTTACTGACCGTATCCTTTGCCTTACAAAAGCTTCTCAGTTTCAAGAGGTCCCATTTATTTATTGTTGCTTTCAGTGCCTGTGTTACTGTTGTTATATTTAGGAAGTGGTCTCCTGTGCCAATGCGTTCAAGAGTCCTTCCTACTTTCTCTTCTATCAAGTTTAGTGTAGCTGGATTTATGTTGAGGTCTTTGATCCACTTGGATTTGAGTTTTGTGCATGGAGACAGATATGGATCTATTTGCAATCTTCTACATGTTGACATCCAGTTATGCCAGCACCATGGGGTATAAACTGCCCATTCTCTGACTGAGGGACATTTACTCTCTGCCCTGCTGCTACTTGTACTATTGTCTTGCCTGGGATGACCCAGTCCCCATCGTATCTTAAACTAGGCACCAATTTCCATGGGTTAAGTTTAGTGTCTGTCCCTTGGACAGAATGAAAACTGGAAGTAGGTGGGTATCTGGATCTTGGGAGCAACTCAGGACTACTAGGGAGGGAACATGATTTGTGGACATAGGACTTGAGTTTTGGACTTTGCTTCTAGGACAGTAGCTGTCTTAGTGGGCCACCCTGGATGTGAACTTGGCTTGATAGTAATGAAAGTTAGAAGTTAAGATGTTGATAGCTGGGAGTAAATAAAGCAAAGGGCCTTGAAAAAAATCTTGGGGAGAGTTGTCTTCTATTTGACCTACCCACGTGACCTGTCTCAGCCAGAGAAAGAGGATCTGTTCCTGAACCCCCCACCCCATGGCCCTTGCTTAATTTTATTTTTATTGTTATTTTTTCAAGTCTGGACACTGTGGCCTTATAACTTCTTCCATCATTAACTAATCCATGTTCTTTGTCCCTTCCCTCCCCTTCTGGGCCTAGCATTTTAAAAATATTTGCAGATCATGTTGTAGTGTTTAGGGCCAGAGAGCTGGCTCAGCCTGTGATAAAACTCTGAGACCCACAGGATGAAATGAGAGAACAACTCCTCTGTGGCTGGCTTTCTTTTGGGTCACCAACCAACTCCCAAATCACGACCCAGAGACTTATTATTAGTTATGCATGCTTGGCCTTGGCTTATGCTTTTCCCACTAGCTCTTATAATTTAAACTAACCTGTTTCTATTCATCTACATTTTCCTTGGGGCTTTTTACTTTTCTTTCATTCTGTATGTCCTACTCTGTGTCTGGTGGCTGCCTGGCTGGCTGGCCCTGGGCATCTCCCTCTTTTTCTCCCTTGTTCTCCCTCTTTCCAGCCCAGATTTCTCCTCCTCCTTATTTTCTCTCCCCACCAGCCCCACCTATCCCTCTAGTGCCTAGCTATTGACTGTTCACCTTTTTATTAGACCAATCAGGTGCCTTAGGCAGGCAAGGTAAAACAGCAGCACATATTTACATAATTAAATAAATGTAGCATAAACAAATGCAACATACTTTTATATAGTTAAAGTAATAGTTATGGTGATATTTTATTTGTGCTCTAATAAATAAAGCTTATCTGGGGATCAGAGGAAAAAGCCAGCCACTATATTAAACACAGAGGTCAGGCAGTGGTAGCACACATGTTTAATCCTAGCATTCAGGAGGCAGAGACACATCCATATCTCTGTGAGTTCAAGTCCACACTGGGAACAGAGCCAGGCATGGTAGCACATGCCTTTATTCCCAGCACTAGTTAACCATAGAAGTCTCGAGTTCTGTACAGACAGACAGANGTGATAGAGCTGGGCAGAAAGAGGAAGTGATGTAGCTCCCCCAGCAAGCTATTCTCTGACCTCAGTGTGTATGTGCATATATAAAATAAACAAAATATAGTTTAAAAAACATTTAAACTTGTCTTCTTGCTGAGTGTGGTGGTACATGCCTTTTATCCCAGCAAAGGCAGGAAGATCTTTATGAGTTCAAGGTTAGCCAAGGCTCTCTCAAAAAACATCACCAAACAAAATAAAAACAAAACAGATGTGATGACTATTCTTGGTTGTCAACTTGGCCACATCTAGAATTAAATAAAACCCAAGTCGCTCATTACACCTGTGAAACTTTTTTCCAAATTAAATCATTTTAAGTAGGAAGACTCACCTTTAATCCAGAGCTTTTGAGGTAGGAAGATCCATCTTTAATCTGAGCCACACCTTCTGGTGGTAGCCTTTTAAAGGACATGGAAGAAGGAAGCTTTGGCTCTTTGCCTGCTTGTCCTTGCTCTTGCTGGAAAGACCATTCTTTCACTGGCATTTGAGCTTACTTCTTTGGGATTCCTATGTCTACTGAAGAGCAGCTGAGACATCCAGCCTTGTGAATTGAACAACTACTGGATTCTTAGACCTTCTATTGGGAGACAGCCATTGTTGGACTAACTGAACCACAACACGTAAGTCATTCTAGTAAATCTTCACATACACACACACACATACACCACACACACACACACACACACACACACACACACACACACACACACATATATATATTTCTATACATCTAAAATTTGTGTCTATTATAAACATCATGAAACACAATGATAAACAATAAATTGGACATTGGACTTTGGTAATACAGAGTTCAAGAGATACACCCCACTGCAGGAAACAGTGGCACATGCACAGGAGTAGAGTCAAGACATTTTAAGTAGACCAAACTAGATGGGTACAAGAAGGAATTGGGAAGAGATGAATTTGGAAGGGTGAGTTCCTTATAGCCCAATCTAAGAACATTGGGCTTTATATTATGAATTTTTAAAAATGATCTAATAGTCTCATCTTAGAATATTTTATAAGAATATTTGGAATGGTTTGGAAGGAAAGAGGTTAATTGTAGGAAGACTACATAGGACACCTAGAATAATTTAGGTCATTAAGATCAAATCAAATGCAGTAGAAATTGAAATTGATAGAAAAGAATGGAGTTATTAATTACAAGTCTCTAGAAGAGAATCAGACATATCAAAGAGTTATAATCAACACAGATTAGATGCTGCAATTTAAACAGAAAGACATTTCAAGGATGACACAGGTTTTTGTTTTGGGTGACCATATGGTTCATTAAGATAGGTGAATTAATTACTTTTGGGTAGCTAAGACCAAAATACCAAAGAGAACTTATCAAAAAATTATACTTTCTTTTTTTGCTTAAAGTTTCAGGGATTCTGTCTGTGGTTACTTAGCCCCATGTACTTAAGAAATACATTGTGTCAGCAGCTGAAGAGGCTGTTCACATCATTGCAGACAGGAAATAGAGAACAAAGAACAGACTAGGGAAAAGATTTAACTTTTACAGCTTGGGAATACTTCCTAAAATCCCTAGAACATGAGCTGAAAATGCTATTTTTCTGTTGATTGTTTTCTTACTCTCTGTCTCTTTGGGGGCCCACCACCCAGCTCCCAAATAAATCACATACAGAAGCTTATTCTTAATTATGAATGCTTTGCCTTAGCTTGGCTTGTTTCTTGCCAGTTTTTCTTAACTTTAAATTATCCTGTGGTGATATTCTGTGTTCTAACAAAATAAACTTATCTGGCGTCAGAGAATAGAACAGCCACTAGATTAGACATAGAGGCCCGAAAATGGTGGCATATACACCTTTAATACTTTCACTTGGGAGGCAGAGATCCATCTGGATCTCTGTGAGTTCAAGGCCACACTGGAAACAGCCAGGCATGGTGACACTCACCTTTAAACCCAGGAAGTGATGGCAGGAAGCAGAAAGGTATATAAGGCATGAGGACCAGGAACTAGAGGCTTTTTAAGCTTTCAGGCTTTGAGCAGCAGGTGAGCTGAGATTCATTCGGGTGAGGACTCAGAAGCCTACAGTCTGAGGAAATAAGATCAGCTGAGGAGTTGACAAGGTGAGGTTGGCTGTGGCTTGTTCTGCTTCTCTGATACTTCAGATTTCACCCCAATACCAGGATCCGAGTTTTTAATTAATAAGACTATTTAGAAATTCGTGTTACATTGTTCCATCTGTCTTTTTTGCCTCTGGGCTTTTATCTTTCTCTATTTTTGTATGCCTTTCTTTCTTACTCAATGCTGGTTGTGTAGCTGGGCGGCTGGCCCCTGATGTCCTCCTCCTTCTCTCGGTCCTGGATCACCCTCTGCCAGATTTCTCCTTCTACTAATTCTCTCTGCCTACCAGCCCCACCTATGCTTTCTCTCACCTTGCTATTGGCCATTCAGTTCTTTATTAGACCTCAGGTGTTTTAGACAGGGAAAGTATCACAGCTTCATAGAGTTAAATGCAACATAAAGAAAAGTAACACACCTTAAAATAATATTCCCCAACATTTCCCCCTTTATTTTCTAAACAAAAAATGAAAGGTTTTAACTTTAACATAGTAAGACTGTATATAATACAAACAATTATCAAGTAAAGAATACATTCACAATGTACTGAATTTCAATTCATTTGTGTCTGGTAAATTTAAAGAAAATACTCCATAATCTATCCTATCTTAGTAAATCAAAAATTTTATACTAATTTACTTTCTATCATATCTAAGGAAAACTGCAACTATAACTATCTAGTCTTAAACTCCATCAAAGGCCCCATTAGGATATAATATTATTAAAGTAAAAAAGGAGTGCATTGCAAACAACTTCCAAAATCTTTAGAAAATACAGACATGTGACAGCCTGGACAGTCACCCAAATTTCTTCTGCAATGTTAAGGCATCCATCTTCAGCCTACAGGCCCATAGTATCTGGCAGACTTTTCAATAAAGCAAGAAATTTGAAAGACTGTTCCACCTGTATTGGCAAAGTTTGTCAGTCATTTTCCTCTGCGTCCTGCAAAATGTCTGGCAGTTTCTTCTGGGAAGCAGGAACACTAAAGGATCATCACACCTTGTTTTGGCAAAGTTCAGTGGTCACTTTCCTGTGGGTTCTGCCTGTCCAGTTTATACAACATACGTCAAGCAGTTCAGGCAAGAGCAGCTTCTTGCACAAATGGCTAGCCTTGCCACATTGAAAGGAAACTTCATAGGGAGTTTCTTCGATGCCCATCATCTCTGAAATAAATTGATGCTGCCAGGAAAAGATGTGCCTCATTGTCATGAAAAGCCCTAAGTTAACAAAACATTTTAAATGCCATATTCTGTAGATCTTTGAAAGGTTTGAAGACCATATATCTATCTAAAATATATCTCTATATGATCTGGAAAGCATACCTAACATATATACAATTTTGATTTTTTTAAATGACTACTAACCTATGTTTCCTGATTATCCCAATTATTATATTATATTATTATTATTATTATAAGAGCTTTCAAAAACTAGAACTTCACTCTCCATTTCCAAATGAGCTGCATAGGCACAATACCTCAAACAAAATTAGAAACATACATACAATATGTTATAACAAAAATAATCTTGAATTTTTATCAATATACAAAAATCACTTAAACAAGAATAGAAACATTTATACAGTGTAACAAAATTAGCTTTAAATTTGTATCAATATATTCCACTAAATAAAAACAAACATTCATAACCCACCAAATACCCAAAACCACCCATGCCCCTCAACTTTTGGGAATGTGGGCATAGTTTTTTCTAAACTGCTTCTTGCTGGCTATGGGTGAAGGTATCTTTAAGGTCCCTGAGAAAATTTTGAGATAGTGACCAAGTCCTGGAAAAACCAGCAGTAACTTTTTTTGATGCATCTGTCAAGATTCAGGAAGTCTCCCTGGTTAATCTGATCCATAACTTCTTATCTCTTATGGGAACAAAACTCCAAAGCATTTTTTACTTCCATTTGACAAATATATTTTTTACTTTTTTAAAGTTAAGGCATTACTAAAGTATATAGGTTGGTTTATTTCGTCAGTCCCTCTTTCAATCCCATGTCTCTTAGCAGCCATTGTTTGCTTTTTAACAATCAAAAATTCAAAATCAACACAATAATATAGAGGATCCAGACTCCCTGTGTGTCTCCCATCTTATGTGGCTTTTCCTTTATATTACTTTTAATCTCTCTTTTAAGATTTTATTTTTAAACTATTTATTTTTTTCTATGACTTCTTATACCCATATTCTTTCTTTCTTAAGCCTACGCACATTGTAAAACACACTGGAACCTGTTTAGAGGTTTTGTCCATGTGGACCTCTTTTACTGTATATCTTATAGCCTTTTTTGACCATGTGAGCAAACCTTTAAACTGCTAACTTACACGTGGATCTTCTGAGTGGCTCTCTTGGCTAGCTCCGCCCACTTCTTGGGCTGTGAAAGCCAAGCCTAAAGCTCATGGCCCAATCAGGTTAGAGGTTCATTACTGAGAACTACATTCAACCTTCTTAGATTTTTAGAATGCCGATGCTTGTGCTGTGGCAGGCATTTTTACTTAGTTTTTTTGTTCCTACTTAATGTACTAGCTGCTCAAGGGCTCATTATCTGGCAGAAACTCTTTTTTATTTATTTAAAATTTTTTTAATTCATTTTACATACCAACCACAGATTCTCCCTCTCATCCTTCCTCCCGTTCCCTTCTAGCCTCCCCTCACCGACTCATCCCCAATCCCCTCCTCCAAAAGGGTAAGGCCTCCCTTGGGGGGGTCAGCAAAGCCTGGTACATTCAGTTGAGGCAAGAACAAGCCCCTGCCCACCCCCTGCACCAAGGGTAAGTAAGGCATCTGACCATAGGTAATGGGCTCCAGAAAGCCAGCTCATGCACCAGGGATCCTACTGACATGGGCCCCTCAAACAAACAAAGCTACATAACTGTCTATCGTACGTAGAGGGCCTAGTCTGATCCCATATCCTCTTTTTTTTTAAGCTTTCTCAGGCACTATGGAAATTTGAGCCCCACATTAGGTGTCAAAATGTTGTTGTTTGTTTTTGCTCTTTTGGGGTCCCACCAGCCAGCTCCCAAATAAATCACACAAGGAGGCTTATTCTTAATTATAAACACCCACCCTTAGCTTGGCTTGTTTCTAGCCAGCTTTTCTTAACATTAAATTATCCCTGTCTACCTTTTGCCTCTGAGCTTATACCTTTCTCTTACTTCTGTGATCTTACTTTCACTCTTAGTCTATTGCTGGCTATGTCACTGGTTGGCTGGCACCTAGTGTCCTCTTCCTTCCTCTCTCATTCCTTCCTCTCTCATTCCTTCCTCTTCCCTTCTCCAAGATTTCTCCTTCTATTAATTCTTTCTGCCTGCCAGCCCTGCCTATCCTTTCTTCTGCCTTGCTATTGGCCGTTCAGCTCTTTATTACATCATCAAGTATTTTAGATAGGCAAAGTAACACAGCTTCACAGAGTTAAACAAATGCAACATAAACAAAAGTAACACACCTTAAAATCATATTTCCCAACACTGTATACATCATCACAGACAGGAAACAGAGAGCAAAGAACAGACTGGTGATAAGATTTAACTTTTACAGCTTGGAGATACTTCCTAAAATTCCTAGAACATGAGCCTTTTCAGAGGACATCAAGCAGGCAAACCATCTAGTGCTCTTGACATAGTAAACAAGCAAGAATAACACATTTGTGGTCGTTTGAATGAGAATTGTCCCATAGGCTCAGGTATTTGAATTCTTGGTCCCCAGTTGGAGGTACTATTTGGGGAGTTAATGAAACCTTTAGGAGGTAGAATCTTGTTGGAGAAAATGCACCATTTGGGGGAAGCATTGAGAGTTTATAGCATCTCTCTACTTCCAGTTGCTCTCTCTGCTTTGAATTTGAAGATGAAGGTGTCATCTCTCAATTTCCTAGTATGGCTGACTGCTGCCACAACTTACTGTCATTATAGACTCTCACTTTTGGAATCAAAAGGCAAGGTAAAACCTTTCTTCTACAAGTTGCTTTTGATCATGGTATTTATCAGTCACAAAAAGTAACTAATACAATAACCACACCATAATAAGATATTTCTGACAACCAAAGACAATTTATTCATTTTTTTCATTCTTAAAATGTCTTTTTAAAGTAACAATAAAATCACCTCAGTTTTAAAAGTTGATATTAATATAAAAAAACTCATCTATTGAGATCAAGATAATCGTATTTCATCTTTGCACAAAACTATGTCTAGGCTGTCCTTTAACATCTCTGAGAACATTGATAGGTAAAAATATGTAAAACAATACTAAAACAGCTCTATCACAGAAACCATAGTAAAATTTATTATGTGTTAATTATTTTAGCCCAGTTCTAAGTTTGGTAAGCAGAAAATGATGAATGGAAAATATAAGAAGGATCGAAATATGGTAGCATCATTAACAGATGCTATTTTAATGGTCTGACATAGCTTTGCATACTTTGCAGTGTTATGAGTGTCAGGGAGCTACATACAGGCTATAGTCTTTGGTAAGTAATGATATGATTTCAGGTTTTACTTGATACTTCAATTAAGGCTCCTCCCACCAGGGTCTGTGTTTTTTCAATCCAATGGAGAGAGTTGAAGACAAGGCCAAAGAGAATCACTATTACCTCCATTCTCCCCATACAGATGCTCTCTCTCTAGTTGGACCAAGACTGGAGTAAGTACTCAGCAGGCTGGCACTTTTCATCAGCCATGTACCTGATGTGCAAATACTGAGGTCCACAGTCTAGTAACAGTGATGACCACCAAATGGGTGGTTGAGTGTGGACTTTTGTACTTGATTGTATAAATTTGGTACCTGTATTTGGATAAAATAACTATAGAATGGTAATCATGCTTTCATCGAGGCAGGATTTGGTTTATTGCTACTTCTCTCTGAATCAAATGGGTCAGAAGGGATTACTTAAAAAGACCTATAAAAGTTGTTAGCCCAGGCTGGCCTCAAACTTGTGATCCTCCTGCCTCAGCCTCCTTCAAGAAATCCTACCAGCATGTGTCTGTTTGTGACCCCTAGCAGTTGGACCAAGATCTGTCCCTGGCACATGAACTGGCTTTTTGGAACCCATTCCCTATGGTGAGATGCCTCGCTCAGCCTTGATGCAGAGAGAAGGAGCTTGGTCCTGCCTCAACTTGGTATGCCATGCTTTGTTGACTCCCATGGGAGGCCTTACCCTTTCTGAGGAGTGGATGCAGAGGTAGGAAGGAGGTGTGGGGAGGAAATGGGAAGAGAGGAAGGAGGGGAAACTGGTTGGTATGTAAAATAAATAAAAAATTTAATAAAAAAAGAAAAAAAAGTTGTCGTTGCTGTATAGATGCTGCTTCTATTCTCAAACACTGGAAGACTGCTTCTGATGGTACTTGTGTGATAGAAGAATGACAAACACTTGTGGAATAACTAAGTTCTTACAAGCTAGAAGTATGGGTTTATGAAGCTGTTTGTTGGATTACTTCAGCTTTTGTTGATTGACATTTGAAAAGAAAATCTAGAAAATAAGAGATTACTTTTAAAATTTAGGGTGTTTTGGAGGCTGTTCCCTTAACTGAGTTTGTCAAACACTCTTTGGAATAATTTGAGGCATGAAAGTAGGATTTGCTAAATTACCATTTTAAGGCCCAGAGACCCAGGTATCAAATGTGCTTTTAGCCATCTGTTTAATTCACGTTTTTCTGATGCAGTGCTCAATAGCGGAGGGTGGGGCATATGGGTTGAACTATAAAACAGTCCAAAAGTATTTTTTGTGATCTCCAATTACATTTGTCATACATCCAGAAGGACAAAAATTCATTTTTCTTTTAACTTTTTTTTTTGCCTACATCTCATCACAGATGGTTTTCATACAAATATATGATCTTTTCTTGATTTACCTTAATTACTACTTCTTCCTTTCACTTTCTATGGTATTTTGCACAATCCTGAACTATTTCTATTCCAAAGCAGGCTAGACATATATCAGTACAGAATCAAAGGCTCACCTATCAGAAAGCTGGGAATAAGATGGTTGTATGCCTATGAAGACATTATAGTGATTTGGGACTAGACCAGGTGGTAAGGTACTAGCAATAATAACAGAATAACAGAAGATTTTCATCATTGCAACTTTGCATGGAAGTAAAAAGCTATAGGAAGAAGCAATCATGCCTTAAGAGATGCACAACAGAAAAGAAAATAATAAGAAAGAAAGCTAAAGTCATAGAAATGGCCTCTAATTACTTCTCATCTTTAAAGGATCTAGAGTTCTATCTGACCTTTCTATTATAATAAACATTTAATAAAAGGCCTTAATAAATTTCACACACATACACACACACACTCATGTACACACACACACACACACACACACACACACTATAAAAACTCAAAGAGAGAAATCAGCCCCGTTGGAACATGAATATGGACAATTATATCATCAGTCAAATCAAAATCAACTGGACTTTCTGCTTTGAAAGGCCCTGTTTGATTCAAATCATGTTATTTGTGTTATCTCTCAAACCCAGGACAAAGGACTAACTAACTAAGGTGCTTATTAACATATCAAAGCAGACACTGGCTGCCAGGTTCTCCCAGCATCCCTCAGTCTCTACCTGTTACAGAGCCCTCCTGGCTGGCATACCCAGCCCCCTACCCTGAACTCTCCAGCCCAGGTATTGGGATGGCTTTCTCTCCCCACCAGGAACTCTGGCCCCTATAGAACTCAGTCATTTGGGCTATTGTCAGTCTCTTGGCCCAGGCTTCCCCTCTTGGTAGGAGGCTCTTCTCCCCTCCCCTCCCCCCTCTCCTCATCTCTCCCTCTCTCCCACAGTCTTTGACTAGGGCCCTACTTAGGGTCATGTTCACTCTAAACTATCTCAGCTGTCCTTGCTTCTGGCTATGCTCTCCCTTTTATCTACAATAAACCACCATACCTAGGAGCAGTCATGTCCTTCCTTTTAATTTCTTTTTTACATTCAATTTGTCCTTGTAAGAAACAAAGCCATTTAAAAGAAACTTAGGAGAAAGAGAATTTGGTCTTGACAAGTTCAAGAAGTAAAATGTATTCAATTTTTTCTATAGGACCTTGTGTAGTCCAGGCTTACTTGAACTCACTGTGTGGCTGAGGCTAACTTTGAATTCCTGAACCTCTTACTTCAGTCTCTCAAAAGTTCAGATTAAAGATATGAA